>JAVQKI010420055.1:0-11989 GCA_036025975.1 Nematalosa erebi | reverse complement strand
ACGTGGTGATGTGCTATTGTAAGTAAAACTTGTAGTAATATACAATGACACAATTCTATGGGTCTTACATTGAGCAACTGAGCATTTTAACAACATACAATAACTATAACTAACAATGTCAAGAAGCGCCATGAAAGCTCCATTGCTGCCAATTATTTAGCATTCATTCAGCATTAAAAGAAAAAATGTAATGCTGTGCAGTGCTATAATTGCTATGCTTGCCAGAAGTGGATCTGCACCACAAGTCAGGCTTATTATTGTCACAACACACATTAGATTTAGGTATTTCCTCATATTATTTTGTCCATCACCAAGTGAAGGTTATGTAGCTCCTCTCTCTGCTGCTGTTTTGAGTATCTGGGCCTACAGCCAGGCCCCTGTCATCTCCGGTGAAGAGGCCCATACTGTGACAAAGTCTGCTACATGTCCTCTCACCCTTCACCTCTGTCGCCCTCGCTCCCTAGACCTCTGGCGTCTCGGCTGCTTGGCACAGGGCCAGCATTTGGACTATTTGGTTACGAAAAGGAGCTAGAAGGGAAAGCAGCAGTTTCTAATTTAGATCCTTTTCCTAGTCTGTGACTGCTAGTTCTGTAAAATGTCTTGTCCACTGTTAAACAATCTATGTGTAATTGTTTTGTGGCCTGAGAGAAATACAGAAAAGGATATTGCCAAGCCAAGGCAAAGCTTACTAATCATTACCATGGCTGTGCTTTGTGTTTTCAAAGTGGCTCATTGACAAAACCATTGACAGAAGGCTCTGATGAATGTCAATTACCCAGAATTAATCTTGCCACCTTGTGTGTTAGACACTGGGAAAAATATGATAGGGTTAACTCCGGTCAGTGTCGAGTGAGAGTGGGTTTCACATTGTGGTAAAAACAAGACCTTGTAAAATGTAAGTTAGTGAATGATCGATCGATCTGTTGATCTGTTTAATCAACATGAATCGATTTGTTTAATCAACATGAAAACCGTTATGCATGGGTGGTTGAGGACCCATTTGTGGAAGAGCTGGCAATTCCATAGACAAATATAGACACACACACACACACACACACACACACACACAAACACACTCGCACCAGAAGAAGGACAGAAACATAGACAGCACACTTACCACTTCTTCTTGACATACTGCTTGCCAGCCAATCTAATTTGCATACTGTGAGAATGTTTCCTCTGCAAACTGGTGATGAAAGCAGAGCAGACGGAAATCTTTTAATTTGCTTCATATAACTGTAAGCCCCCCCACTCTGAACCATCCTTGGACCAAGAAAATGAGTTTTGTTGTGACCATAATGGCATGGGCACAAAAAACTTGTGGCAAGCCTTATCTTCACAGTGCGCTCCTAATTAAATTTCTTCCCTGCTTACTCATAACATATACGAGAGCATGGGTGCGGGTTCTGCAAACAGCTTGCCCCAGATTAACATAACTGAAGCAGGACTTTGCACATGGCGCTCTTGACTGGCCCCTCAACGGCTTCATTTCAGACAGACAGACTGGCTAAAGGCAAAAAAAAAAAAAAACAGAAAAAAAACAAGCCTGCGGCTAGCATCATCATTTGAAAACATGGCAAGCGCACAGTGGAATTAAATTATATTTGCTCTTTGGTTACGGTCAGTCTCAGAAACATTATATCCCCTCACTTCATTCAAAATGAGACTGTTATTACTTTCCTTTGCACAATACTCTCACTGCCTGCAGCATAATTAATTGCAAAATGAAATTGTGCAAGCTGTTGCAGTTGCATGCTGTATTAAAAAAAGCACACACACAACACAAATAAACAGATTGTGTACAGACTCTAATCATCCATAGCTTTATCTCACAAGGACTTTGGTTGAGAAACCACATCGGCCTCCAGAGCACTCTATTTGTATCTCTTGCAGTTTTTGAAATTTATCAGTAAATCTGCCTTTGATAATGTCAGGGCTGGGTTAAGTGCAGAATGCTACTGTATGTTTCTATCTGGCTACTTTTGCATTGAGATGAGCTCCTCTTTGCAAACATGCACTGAGGCCCAAGCACACTGTAATATACTGTACATGCTTACATAATCAACATTTTAGCCAGAGGGATGATGGATCTGACTATGTACACACCAGTGGGCAGGAAATTACTGTAACTATTTGCTTTCTGTTGAGGGATTTTGGAGACCAGTGAATTCTGCCATTACTTATCGGATCACGCAGTGGCGTTTCCTGGTCTTTGGACAAGCATCTTTCATTCTCTCTTTATTGCTCACTCTTTCTTTCTCTCTCTCTCTCTCTCTCTCTCTCTCTCTGTCTTTGTATGTGTGTGTGTGCGTGTGTGTGTGTGTGTGTGTGTGTGTGTGTGTGTGCGCAAGATAGAGAGAGAGAGAATTTGTTTGTGTGTGTATGTGTGTACTGTATATCAATATTTCATGTTCATTTCATTTATGGGGGCCAGTGTGTCCTCACCATTCAAAGGCACAGCGAATAGAAAAGTATCTAATTCACGAGATGTGTACAGTATATCCTCTTCTATCCTCCATGTTTTCTTATGCCTTAGTGGATTGATCCTCTCAAATACAGCATGATTAAACACTGCAGCCCTTAGTACAATACAGTAAAGACACACAAGACTCAACGGAACTCCTAAATAATTAAAATGCTTTCAGACCAATGAATTTACGTGAGAAACCCCAGTAGGATTTTGCATGCAATGGGAGGAGAATCTATTTCTCAACCATGGGGCACAAATGGGAAGACAGTGTGTAGGGTAGATTCTGTGTTCCATCTCTGTCACTTTGGGCCCAGTGCAATCAGTCTAAGGCTGCACACATATTGAGAGAAAACCAGTGACCTTCCTCTGGCCTTGATGCCTTTGATTCCTCCCCGTTTGGTTCAATCCGTAACTCTCCTGTCGGATTGTTGGAATTGTTTGATTGAACTGCTGCACAGATGCACAAAGGATGTTTCCATGTTTGCACCGCTGATTCCCAACTGTGTGGAGGGCAGAAACACAGGGTTTTTTTTCAATCCATTAGCTATTTAGGGGTGACAGAAATGGCCTCGCTGTATGAAAAATACATGAGGTTTTGTTTACACCTCGGGCTCCAGAATACAGTCAAGTAGACAGAGAGCATATGTGGGAAGTGGCTGGAAGAAACACATTGACCAGAGGGGAAATATTTCCCTTGTTTTCTTTGGAATTTCTCTCTGTCTTTTGTGGTGTTTGGTTAAGATGCACCACTTAGTGGGTAGGCTGTTTTTTTAGACAGAGGGTAAAATGAAGGTCTAATGACAGGCTGGTCTCCACCTTTTTTCCCGACCGTGTGATTAATTCCTGGTAATAACAGGATGCTGAGGCAGGACAAAAGGTGACGATCCATGATCGCGAGTCAGCGACTCCAGAACCGATTTCAGCATCAGTTGAAGGTGGCCTTTTTGGGGCTACATTTGTGTTTCTACCCTTCAGCTTTGCTTTTGTCTTCCTCTCAGCCTTTAAAGCGCTTTCACCACTGAGCCACTGAGTCAGAAGAAAAAAAAAAACATCATGTGTGTTTAAGACCATCATTAAGCTCTGTGAGTCACCATGAATACACCCTTGCCCTGTCTTCTTCTCTCTGACTCTCTTTCCCCCTCTCCTCCTCCTCTTCCTCTCTTGCTGGGCCGTTTGCATCAGGGCACAGAGACTGTGTATGTGGGATGGGCAAAAGATGCCTCTCATCGCATCAGAGTTGATATTCAAACAGGGTTGATATTCAAACAGGGAGTGTGCCCCTCCTGGAGTGGGTAGGGGTGATGTGTGTGTGTGTGTGTGTGTATGTGTCGAGGGGGTGGGGGTTCTTTTGATGTTCACCACTGACCCCCTGACAATCAATAAGAGAGGGGGATTTAATTTGATTCTCTTTTCTTTTCAGGATGGGGGAAGGGGGGATGATGCTGATATGGCTGTCCAATATCACAAAAACGTGACTTAGTAGAGAGAAGCTCTGTCCCCTAAAAGGCTATACACCCTCTAATTACTATAATTAGCACCAAATGAGTATTAATACAAAAGAAATTATTCTGAGTACTGTATGAACATGACACCCTAAATACCTTCCTCTGCCCTAAGCCATGGTCCCTCATCAATATTAAAGTTCACTGTCTGTTTAAATATAGACAGGAATACATTGAAGGCAAAGTAACTAATCTTTTTATCATAATCACACCACTAAACACATTGAGGATATGCTGAGGATGCTGTAAGAGAACATATGCATAATTCATCTGATTCTGAGAAGAAAATTGTGAGAAAGGAGGAAAAGTGTGGGTATGGGGTTAGCATATACAGTATGTATGATGAGTACACACACACACACACACACACACACACACACACAGACACATACACACAGACACACACACATACTGTACTTGCACACACCCACACACATATGTATACACACTTAAATTGTGGACTTCCTGTATGACTAGTGCACTTTGCACAGATATACATGCACACAGATATTCAGCACTCATATGTACACACACACACACACACACACACACACACACACACACACACACACACACACACACACACACTGATGATTAGCAGACACACACACACACATTGTGCACACACACATATTGACATTCTACACTGTATGTCTTTATTCCCCACCACACTCACACACACACCCTATAAAAAAGCATAAAAACCATTGCGAATCAGCCATGCCACTTTCGGAGCAGCAAAGCAGCAGCTTGGGAGGAGCAGGCAGCTGAAGGACATTAGTGGCAATCAGTGGTTTGTTTGGGCAAAGTGGAGCCGATCTGCACAGATGAAACTGCACAGATCAGGCTTCACGAGGGAGGGAAGGCAGGGCTTCATTGGCCTGCCACAAGCCATACACACATTCACTGCAACCAGCAGAAAGCAATCTTATGGTTCAACAAATCTATAGCTTCATTGGCCTGCTATTGAAACCAACAATCCATTGCTAATCAGCTGGGCCATGAGATTGCATTGTGTTTTTGTGATTGGATTACCAGTCGGGAAGCTCATATTTGGTATGATTGCAACAACACCTCACTGAGTGCGTAATGGAGTTGAGATGTTGAGATGACTCTCATTGAAGTTGAGTCCTGAGGAGTGACATTTTTCTTTTTTGTTGTGCGTTATGATATATGCTGAGAAATGTATGCAACTTATTGCACAAGTTGTTTTTCGACGCAAAGTTTTGTAGCTGGTGTGAACCAATATCCTATTAATGTCTTTGCTGACGTTCGTTCCCTTTTATTCAGGAACAGAGCATTGTAGATAAGAGGCATAGAATAGAAATGGTTTCTCCCACTTCCTCATTGTTTTTTGTATAAGTCCTGTCATAAAGACCGCAATGGACTAAAAGGGCATATCAGTGCTCTAAATATTCCCTCATGCGCAAGCCCAGTTGGCCTTTCTCAAACCTGCCGTCACACACTCGACTCCTACGCCTGCTCATCCAGCTAATGGACGCCCCGTGAGTTCACCTCGGCTGGCGCGCGCCCAGGGGAGACTGGATGGATTTCCTCCTCTCAGTCTTCCCGTACTGTCAGGCTGAGGCACGTCCACCCCTGATAGTCCTTTTTACCGCCTGCTGGCCATCAGCAGTCAATCCTCACGGTTTCATTGATCCGGCCACCGCATCTGCCAGATCCACTGTCGGCTTGCTCAAATCCGATTCTGTTCGATCAGCCACAGCCAAAGGCCTACAAGTATTCGTTTTCTTCTTTTGTGTGCACTGTACCCCCCACCCCCCTACCCTCAGCCTAACTATGTCCTGATGAAGCCTAGGTGGCCCTATCTCTGTGTAACATTTGCCTTGCCTCGTCTTTCCATCATTCCAGCCCTCTTTTTTTGACTTGAGTGAGAGTGAGAGTGACAGAGGGACATCTCCTGCTCAGGCTGGCGCTGTCTTGCGCAGTGACGGGCTGATGCCTTCTGACACAGCAAGACATGGTGCTGTTAGAGATTCAACGTGCAAATGTATTATATACGAGTCGAAAAAGACAGGGACGACCAATGGCCTTGCAGAAAGCTACTGGACTTCACACAGACCTCCAAATACATCCAGACAGAGCTGAAAAGACCATTAGGTGCTGCAGGAAGCCATTTCATGCATTGCCTCTCTTTCTCTTTTTCTCTCTCTCCCACCCTCTCTCCCTCTCTCTTTCTCTCTCTCTCTCACTCTCTCTGTCTCTCTCTGGCTTTGAAGCACCCATAACATGCACTTGCCAGCGCACAGCTCAGCAGTGGATCTGCCACTCATGGGTTTGTCAATGTGCTGCTTGGCGGTAGTGGTAGAGCAATAAGGTTTTTGGTTTGTGTTTTTCACATCAAAAAGATGTTTCTGTGGATTTCTTTTTTTCTTTTTTGGATGAGAGAAGGTGAGGGATTTTTTGTTGTTGTTGAAAAGGATGTCTGAAGTGAATGAATATTTCAGCTTGTTTCTGATGAACATGAGCCAGTGACATCCCTTTGCCACCTCCGGTAGTCCAGACCTTCAACTGGGTTAAGCTGGGACATAAAAGAAGCTCTCCACGATGAAATATGCATAAGTACAGCCGCGGCAAGCCTTTCTTTCCCAGCCAAGGCATTGGCAGGGAACAGGGCCATTGGAGAATGCCTTGGAGAATGAAGCCTTTGGCTTTTTTTTACCCCTCATCAACTCTGTCCTGGTATACAGACTTCCTACTGGAGCACGTTTAAATTATGGCACAGAGGGCTCACAGAAATCAACCTTTTTTATGACGTCGCATTTACATTTTCACTTGGCTTTGTTTATCAATTCCCATATCCATGTCCCTATCATGAAGCCACAGAAGCCTGTGGAGGAGGAAGAAAACCTACGGCAGTGTTTTTTTTTTTTTGTCTCTAGATTTACATGCATAGCACTCGGTAAATCAAAATGAATGTCTCCAGTGTCAGAGAGGAGGTGGTAATTTCATGCGGTTTTAAAGGTTTAAATAATGCATTTTAAATTTCTTTTCTCATGCAGGGAGTGCAGTGAGGGGTACAGTTTAAGAGTGTGGTTTTAACTTGGCATGCTTATGATTTGGACGAAAAGCATGATTCAAAGGCAATTAATGTTCAAAACGCAGAGAGATGCTGGCAAAGGCTGCCTTACGTAATAGCGGCTCCAAGCAGAGAAAGAAAATAACTCTGATATGACTATCTTCATTCATCTTCACTGACTTTGGGTTTTTATCAAGTCTGTCGATTGTTCTGCACCCGTTTTCCCAGCAAAACTCATGACCATACAGCCATATAGCTCAGCAATCACACAGAGGCTCTAATACAGTATTTGGCGATAGAAACCCAACCCAGCAATCAGCCAAGCCCCTTCTGGAGTCTTTAATTAATGAAAATGATATGCCACACCACCACAAAATGTAGTCAGAAAAAACCCTAACTCTCACTGCCATGTTTTCCATTTTCCAGGGAAATCAGGGTTGGGGAAGAGTGGGTAATTATGCTACAGCATACCAAGCTCATTTTAGCCCACGAGCGGTTTGTCCTAGGCTCTCTCTCTCTCCCTCTTTCTCTATCCCTCTTGAGTATTGGGATGCAGCACGTTATGTCAGATGCCTTCCTGACTGACTGACAATTGCTGTAACTCCACTTCCCATGGGTGACACAGAGACTGCAGGGACAGATTGAGCATAGGCTCGAAACGCCACAGAACAACAGTGATAGAACAGTGTGTTGTGTCAAAGACTGGCATTCTTAAGAAGTGTGTGTTGTTAGAGTTTACTGTTTTGACTTTAAGAAGATGGATCACACTTAAAGTTTTATTTTTGTTTTCTACTTAACCGCAGCAGGGTGACCACAAACATCTCAGCCTGATGGCCGTCGTCAGTGAGTCAGAGTTTGTCAGAGTTTACTGTTTGAGCATGACCGTCTCACACAGTAGCCTTGGGTCTAGTGAAGAAGTGTACTGATGAGAGTTGTGTTCCAGGAAGTGTACACAAATGTGTTGAATATCAGGAAATGTATGATCAATAAAAGTATAGACAAAAGGCATTCAACTCACGATGCTTGTCTGCGTGGACTCAGTGTCTTTTGTGAAGAATCATGCACTAAG
Source organism: Nematalosa erebi (assembly GCA_036025975.1). Lineage (NCBI taxonomy): Eukaryota > Metazoa > Chordata > Actinopteri > Clupeiformes > Clupeidae > Nematalosa > Nematalosa erebi. The sequence continues at coordinate 3,908 of JAVQKI010420055.1, read as the reverse complement.
TGTATGCACATAAAAAGACTGTATGGGCCTTTCTGCCTTGCAAACAAAGGAGACGGCATCACTGAATCTGTGCCGTGAGACTGCACTGATGCATTCAGCCGCCTGCTGTTGCCATTGATCTGTTAGCATGCTCTCTTCTGAACAAACCAGTGCGGGTCTTATTAGTACAGTTTGTTCTCCAATACTGTATACTGTAGGCCTACATGCAGTGACAAGTAGTTACTCTTTACATAAGCAGTTAGAGATGTGCTCTGAGGAGGCAGCTTGTGGTACAGGACATGATTCAGAGAGGAGAGAGACTGTACAGAGTTAGGATAGATGCCTTGTACTCACCACAGACTTGAATTTTTGTTGAGTCGTAGGCCTACTGGTTAATTAACCCCGGTTTACAGTGCTGGTCATTCACGCTGACTGTACAATCACCAACCCACTGTAATGGCTACAATATTATATTTCCAGTGCTGTGCCATTTGGTTTGGCAACAACAGTACTTTAGCAGAGAGGATACACCCACCGCCTCCACTCCTCACAAGCCACCAGTCACACCACAATATGGGACGGACTCCTAGAGGAGATAATGTAATGATGGCTGCAATCAAACACACTGCTGTAATAACCTGCCAGTATGGAAATGAGACATTGACTAGTAATTTATTTGTGAAATGACAGAGGAGGAAACAAGCTATGGGTAATGACAACAGAAACACACACACACACACAGACAAATATATGTGTTCAGAGAGAGAGAGAGAGAGAGAGAGAGAGAGAGAGAATGAGAGAATGTGGAACTGTATCATGAAGAGCTGTGGCAAGCTGTAACCCTAACAAATTTCCATTCCACTGTCTGTCTGGTCAGCTGTATTTCAGTCATATTTTTAAAAGTCATGTTCCACTCAAACGTTATGCACAAACCCTAACATTTACACGTTCAGGAGCACAGTAGTGGGTAGTGGTGTCCACTGTTGAGATTATGTGCATTTAACAAAACAAGATGAACTTGGTACAACGACGGCGTAAGGCATCAAGATGATGCTGAATATTTGCAAATCCGTAAGGACTCCCAGCTCGACGATATCTTTCATATCTCTCAATGTTGGCATAAATGCTCATACAGTATCTTCTGCATACATCAGGCGTCCCAAAGTTGCACTTACATCGCCAAGCTGTTTGACTACGCTCAAGTACAATCCTCACTGATGTCAACCCGCTGACTTTCGCTTAGATAAGAGGTAGGAGGTGCTCTCTCATCATCTAGTCTTGGCTGAGGAGTGGTGTGGTCGATGCTCCAGTAGACAGCGATACGCGTGTTCTTCTGCGCCTTTTGTCTTCAGAAACCCGAGTGCAAGGGGCTTTGCATTTTGACTTCTTCTGGGTCATTTACATTTAGTTAGAGTTCGTTTGTGTACAGTCGTCCATTGTCGAGTTTATGTGTAAAAGACGTCAATATCCTCGGTGAATTTAAGGTAAGGCATTCTGGCACGTTTATTCCATGCACACATGCACGTTAGGCTACACGCTGGTATTCGACTTAATTTTCCATATTCTTAGTTAAATGTTTAGAGTTGTAGCAATTTCCACAGTTTGCTCTGGCAATCTCTCATTAACTCTCTAAAACGGAAAACGCGGCAAACCATCATTTTGTTTGGAAGTTGCGCGACACATTGACTTGTCTCCGGTCTTCACACCCTCTCCAGATCGCCGGGCTTAATATTGGTAATGATTCTATCAAATCATTCTGGGCAGATTTCCAGATACATTGCAAAATTACATCGGAGGCTTGCCTTTTCTATTTTTCAACTGCTGTTAAAGTGTTAAAATGCACCATTTCGTTGTTGGTTGACATTTTATTTGCTACAGCTTATGTGATTAATGTTGGCAATCTTAGATCGTAGGTACCCCCCATGTTTTGCGTGGTAGCCTTTTTAAGGAAGTTGCTTTGAAAACTGTCACCGTTATGATGCGTCGGTTTGGCGTTTGAACATAGCTTGTTTCATCTGACCCTCTCAACCCCCCGTCCACTCCTCACGCACACACACACACACACACACACACACACACACACACACAGAAACACGCGCGCGCTCCTCAAAAGCGGCATCGGTCAGGTCACGTTAGCTTTTCAAGTGAGAGGGGCCTTTGTGTGTACGCCTGTTTGAAATACTTATTAATATTCGTCTCCTCCGGTGTACTGGATCAGAGACTGCTCACCCCGTGCGTCAACAGCAGCTTCTCCTGGAAAAGTAGCCCGCAGACATGTCTTTATCTCCTACTGCGGCCGGACCCCGCCTCAGAAGACACTGTAAATGTTTTCCCCGTTTTGTTGTTTTGCATTGGGACAATCTGTTTTAGGTCAGAGGCAGGGAGCAGGGCAGAGTATTTTCAGCTATTTCCTTTCTTAATTGAGCTATTTATTTTAACTCTCTAGCTGTGACAGCAGTGAGTCTTACATTGATTAAAAAAAAACATTATTTCGAGAGCAATAGAGGAAATTATGTAATAATATGATATATTAGTATTTTTTGATACTTCCACTACAGTGATCCCATATTGCATAGTTTTGTGAGCCAGCCTGTATATTACCTGGTTTGCAGATCTTGATTATTGCATGTCTGTCCTTTAAAACTGAGTGTTATGATGAGCAATGTCTGTGTACACAAAAACAGTCTGTAGTATACCTTTTTTAACTTTGGAAGTCAAATTCTGGCAAGAGCCAACTTCCCCACCCTCCTTTTCTGTCTGCATTCATGTTTGGTTTGTAAATAGAGAAATAGGCTGGACTTGCAGGTCTCTGAAGAATTGCAGATGTCAGTGTTGCCTCTGGGCTCTGGTCGAAATAGTGGGGTCATTGCTTCGGTTTACATACACCATCTCGGCTGTCTGCACCTGAGCCTACAACCACAGTATTGACTGCAGTGATTGACTTCGCATATAGGTGTGTGTATCTCTGAATTACTAAAGGAAATGTTGGGAAATAAGACTGATTAAGACTGATCTTTTTTTCCTTCATTCTATTTTGCAAACTCTTTGAAGAAATCCAGATCATTCATAAAGAAGAGAGACAACAGATGCTTGCCAAATAGACATTAATGAGAGAGAATTTTAATAGGCTTTCATAAAAGATTCATGAGACATATTTTACTAATGAAGGAGCTGTCCGAAGTGAAATCTTTGTGAATGAACATAAAGTCAAACATCAGACTACAACAACCAGATCCTCCACTGTGTCAGTCAGGGATTTCAGCTAATAGCAATCTCAGGGGGCCTGAATTTTAAAAATCATTGGCTGGTCATAACCTTCCATGGTTGCTAATTTCATTAATTACTTCAGGTTAGGGGTGGGTTGAAATGACATGCTTATTTCTCAGTTTTGGGCCATATCAACTGAACAACCCAGTTTCACACAAGAAAATGCAGAAGCATATTGCAATGCGTAGTTAAGAGCAAATTACACTATAATCAATATAGCCTACTGTATTCTGTATATTTCTAACTACGCATTATTTATCTGGGATAGCATACAAAATTTACAATCCAGTCAAGAAAAGACTATGCTAGCATTTTTTTTAAATCATTTTCACAATAAACTGGATGCCAGTCACCTGTCCTCCCTCCCGTATCTCCCTCCCCCTTTCTCCCTCTCTCTCCATTAGTTCTGAAGGCTATGAGCTCTCAGGAGGACATTCGCTCTGTGGCACAGACTCTAAACAGCTCTATCCTCTATTATTAAACATAATGGCCTCTGACAGTCCACAGGAAAGATGTCCCTGACATTAATGTGACTTTTCGCTGACTTTAAAGCGTAGGTTCGGAGTAATTCCAACCATAGTGCTGTTATACGAGCTTGATGAGTGCTGTTGATAGCAAGGAAGACGAAAGAATTTGGAACAACGTAGACCAAACAGCGAACC
>JAVQKI010419944.1:0-12196 GCA_036025975.1 Nematalosa erebi | reverse complement strand
GTACATACACACAGACAAACACACACACATACACACACACACACACACACATACACACACACACACACACACACCAAGCACATGCCTGAGAGAACATGGTTGTACAGACCAACCAGATCCAACCAAAAGACATCTAACTCTCTAATGCTGGATGCTGGATACACACACACACACACACACACACACACACACACACACACACACACACAGAGGCACAGGTTCATTGGAAAACTACTGCTCCACTGCACAGACCACATGAAAGGCCGTCAGTTTATATAAACAGGTCCTTTGCAGACACGGTAGTTGAACAGGTGCAGTTGGCTCTGCTCCCCAGCTGACATGATTAGACAGATAGATCACACACTTTGGCTGACGATGACAACACACTATCATTCTGACTCATGTGGGAAACACACACCTACACCTACTGGCATCACTATGCACTCACACACACACACACACACACACACACACACACACACACACCACATAGACCTGGCACACAGCAATCTATGATTATGGCAATTTTAGAAGAATGACAAATGTGTCAATTATGTAAGAACCTCTCATACTGTATACTGTCTCATAAGTATAAAAAAATAAGCAATTGGAAGGAGATATAGGTCTGATGATATAGTCAGGAGGTATCACTGTTTCATTTGTGTGTGTGTGTATGTGTATGTACTGTATGTGCGTGCACCCAGTGTGATGGTTGATGACCCGTTTCTAGTCTGAACAGGTCCAGCCGGAGACTGACTGCTGGAGATGCAGTTCAGATATCAGTGAGTTTGACCTGCTGGGTGGAGGGGAAGGGTGTGTGCGTATGTGTGTGTGTGCTATCAACAGTCATGGATCAGTGGTCTTCATGTCTCCACCTGCCAGACACACACACACACACACACAGATAAATCTCACCCTCTACTTGGTTGTGTTTGGTTCCATTCTATTCTATGCTCTATCCTGTCTTACTACGTTTCTCTAAAGAAAAAATCAAGCTTGGCCAAACAGTTTTGCAGCTGATGCCACATCTCAGTGGCGCTGCTGTTCATCACTGCGACTGACTAAGAAATTGGCATTATAATTTACCTCCTCTTTAATGGTAGCAAACAAAGACGCAGCTCAGAGTCCCTCATCATGTATCTGGAAGCCATTGCTGTACTCTGTTTTTTGTTGTTGTTGTTTAACAAATGCTTCAAAGCAAGTAAATATGTTTTTTTGATCAGTTAACTACCATGCAAGCGTAAACAAGGTCTGGCAGAGATGGCTGGTTTGTGCCTCCAAGTTGTGTGTGAGACAGACAGGGTCCTTTGTAGACCTTCCCCATCCCGTGCTCTCTCCCTCCGGGGGCTTCATAAAGCAGTGCATGCTGGACGTCAGCTTAATACCACTCCGACCCACCGACAGACAGGTAGAGCTCTCGGGAGGAGCGCTGGACCTCAGCGTAGACTGATCCTTTGTGTTGCAATGATAATTCCTTGAAAACAAGAATTATTCAATAGTCCATGCCCAGCAGTATGGTGTTTAACATGGAAATATTATAATCTTTTACCAATATGTTGTGTACTGTATGAAGAATGTCTGCGGAATGAGTACAGTCATCATGATTTAACTGACAGTGATTGTAGTCCTTCCTATGTTTCATGTGTGTTTCTACTGCATGGCTGGCCCATTTTTCCTTTGACAGCAGGTCCCAAGAACAGCCCTTATTTTATACCAGCAAACATAAACTAAGACCTTGACATTAGTTAATTATGTTAATGTTATGTTATGTTATGTTATGTTAATATGAATATTTCATAATTACTACATAAATCAGGAAAAGCACATTTGTCTTCCCTTCCTCTCTCTCTCTCCATTTTCATTTCCTCTTCTCCTCCTCCTCTTCTGCTTGCGTCTACCAGTCCTGTTGCCCACCATGGCTCAATCGTCCTCTTTGAGTTTTTCGCCAAGCCTCAAATAGTGTTGCACTTGAATAGTGGCCAGTGAAGGAGGTGAGGGGGGGGCAGCTCAGCTCTCCTCTGCTCTGCTCTGGTTTGATATCCACTTGCTTGGCATGGTCCAGTCATTAGGGCTTCGGTTGAGTGGTGGCCTCTGCTCTAGTGTAAACTGCTGCAAGTGTATCGCCGGCACACTCTGTTTCCGAAAACTCGGTGTGTGGCATGGCCACCGTCAGACGCCTGCTTGCGTCAGACATCTGTGCCGAGTGTCAGCTCGAGCCGGTCTGCTATAAATAAAGCTCTGATAGATTGCACAGACCTCAGGCGCACGTTTGCTGACCGGCTCTTGGTTGTTTTATAGAATGATCTATTGTTGTAAGGGGAAAGTTTGTTGTGGTGAGTTTGTTGTAGTTAACACACAGGAGCTGGCCCATTTAAGTATATTGTATCATGTCAAACGATTTGCTTTAATCTGTAGTTATTTTGACCACAAAATGAAAACAAACACATCATTCACAGAGTGAAAATTTGAGGAGCAGTGATTAGTAGACCTAGATGCTACTCCTCAGCACAGATGTGGCTATCGTGTTACACTGTTCTAGGAAGTGGAAAGAACAGGGGGCCAAATTAATGGCAGGATAATTGCTCATCCAAGAGACTCCTGCTGGGAGAAAAGATAAAGGCTGCGGTTTGTCCCCGGGGTCATAACCACTGGAGCTGGGGCTCCTGTCGCCGCTCCGGCTGCTGACGAGGGCAGTGTGAGAGGAGCTCCCTGGGCTACATTTCAGGCCGCATAAATGAGAGGTTGTGACCAATGGTATCTTTGGTTTCGAGTCAGCAACCCCAGAGAAAGCCCAGGGGGAGACGTGTGAACGGACAAAGCAACCGAGCAGGAGCGCTGGCGAGAGCCTCATGCTGGGACAGAGCTGGGGTCACTAGCAGCACGTCATTAGAGCAGGACAAGAACTGATAGCCCATGTGTAATGAGGAGGGATAATGTCCCACAGAGAGAGAGAGAGAGAGAGAGAGAGAGAGAGAGATGGGGTGTATAAGGAAGAAAGTTGGATGAAAGGATGGAAAAGAAGGAGAAAACAAGGGAGGCAGAGAGAGTGAAAGTTGGAGAGGAGAGGAGGCACGGTCAGGGTCTTTATGTTTTGTTTCAGCTGTGTAGCAGATTAGAGGCAAAAGAAAGGGGGGAGAAAAGTATCAAAGAGAGAGAGAGCGAGCGTATCAGATGGACCACACTGGTTGGGCCCATACGGATGCTCCCTGGGTCAGCTATTTAGCCCTAATTAGCCCAAGGAATGCCACGCATTACAGCGGAACAGATACATTACCATTACGCTTGGAATTTCCTTCCTCTGTGCCATGTGCTGGTTTAACCTGATTAGGTATGGCACTTATCACAGAGATGAAAGAGCGGCGGGGAGTGGCAAGGCAGTGGTACACACACCGGTACATGCACACGCACACACACACACACACACACACACACACACACACACACACACAGTTTTTACAAGAACAGGGGTACACATGTGAACAGATGTACTCTGCAGTTCATTCTGAGTTTTGACCTAGTACGGAACATCAACTGAGTTCACATAGGTAGTTCACCTTGGAGATCCTCCAAAAAAATAATGGTTTGGACACCCACATCAAAGATTTTTTTTTACTGAAAAAATATCAACATGAAACAAAATGCCATACAATTTTACTAGGCATTTGCATCGTTTTTTAAGCAAATGATCAGTGGACTAGTTCATGGCATTTTGCTTTTGCAGTGGTAATTAAGTTTGGTAATTATGTGTTTATGCCAGTGATTGTAGTGAAACTTTAGTAATCTCCTCCTAATCCCCCCTGCTCTCTACCAGCATACTGCCAAACATGTGCAAACAGGCACCTTACTGTACCTTGGTGCACCCGGTAAGTGCCATATACTGTACCTGGGTTGCTAACATTTATTCTTGCCCTAAACTTGCATGTAAACATGTCTGGTATTTCAACATGATTTTCACATGTATAAGTTAGCTAAACGTGGCCCATATTCAGTAACATACTGTCCTTATCATAGTCTCTTAGCCTGGCGTTGAGGCAAGGAGGGAGGGTGAAATAAAAGGGGTGAATTTTTCATTCCTGACCGAAGGCTTTGCTAGCTGTCTCTCCTCCGCAGGACACACATGCTTCATCGTGGAGATGATGTCAGGTTCTTGTATTAGTGCCATATGCATGCAGCTCCAGCCTGGATTCAAGACCTACCCCTGTTTCCCAAAACTCAGACAACATGTGCAGGCCTCCTGTGCCTGGGTGAGTCCATTCCTCTGCACAGGTGAACACCCTCTGAGAGGAGAGGTGAGGAGGGGAGAGGCCCAGAGGGAGACTAGATGGAGAAAGACTGACAGGAAGTCATACACAGGAAGAAAAGCACAGAGAGAGAGAGGAAAGCTCTCTGTAACGAATGAGTAGGTCTTTAGTCTGTTGAGAGCATGCAGATGCCTGGAGTCAAACGGACAGACCCAAGGGTGACCTCGTTCTGAAACAGCTTAACCACCAGGGAAGATTTGGGACCTGACCTCTTCCAGGTAAGCCATAGTGACGCCATACCCCAAGCCCCACATATATGCACACACACACATACACACACAAGCACACACACACACACACTCAGTGTAGCCTCGCTGCCCCCCCACGTAGAGGCTACATCCAGACCCTTCTTTTCAAAGGGTCTGTGCTGAAAGGGATCATGCCTGTATGTTAGGAACACTGAAACACTGCAGCTTACCAGAGCCTAACTCAAAAGCAATCACAGATAACCTGACCACAGGCATCAGGCATAGGTTGTGTGAAATCTGATGCATGGTGGGTGAGTGATGTACTTTACTTTGAAACCTCAGTGACTTAGTAGTTTCAAATGCTCTCGTTTATTGCACATGTTGCAGGATTTTTCTCTAAATGCATCCTTAGTGTATGTGGGAATGTTTAATACTCAGGGACACTGAGGCATTGACATCTGTCTGGATGCTGCCCCATGTGCAATACCTTTAGGTGAGGCTTTACCACTCATAAGAATCACCCATTGCCGTTCATTAGAAGAAAATCACATGATTTCCAATCCACAGATTCAAACATCTCGGAAGAGTTGAGGGTCTTATCAGACATGCTGATAGGCTGTGTGTGTCGAGAGCACAAAGTGAACTCCTTATTCCCGTGGCTGCTCCTCTGGCACCACACACGTCTGCTGAGTGCCGAGCAAAAGCGTCAGCCTCAGTCCAGTCTGTTTTATCTCAGCTCTGTGTGACGTCAGTCAGCCTAGCCAGGCATTAGCAGATTCATTGCCTGTTTGAAGCCCCTCATCTACAGCCCCATGATGAAGAGAGTGTGAGGCGGAGTGACAGATTCACAGTAGAGATGATGTGTTAGGAATAATGTCCCCTGTGCTGTTCCAATAAACATGAGAAATGGTGGAGGAGAAGGCAGAAGTAGCTAGCATAGCTTTCGCCAGGCGCTATCATGGTAACAAGCTGTGATTTGTCAAAGTCCATAGACATAAGCAGCCTAGCTTACAGTACCTCATGAATGAAGTAGCCTTGTAGCAGCCTTGAAGCCTCGAAGTAGCCTTGAAGTGGTAGCAACTGTACTTTAAAGTACAGCAATGCAATCAGATGAACACTATTGCAAGTTTATTGATGTTTAGAAATTCACAGTAATAAAAAATAAAACAATATGTAAACATTTCTTAACAAATCCAGAATCTACTTATGCTCAAGCTAACTTTTTCATTTTGATATGTTTAGGTTTTGGCTAAATCTACGCACAGTTTACAAAGATGGCATGGCCTTGGTTAAGAAAATATTAATCGTCATCTAATAAGAAATCATAGTCAATTCAATTCATACCCTTGCCAAGGATATGTAACTAGATCTGTGTGGATTTGTGTGTGTCCACTGAGATTGTAAAACCACTCCTGAAATCTTTCCCTCAAAGCCAAAGGGAAAATGCGGAGTCAATTAGCCCATATCCCTTTTCTTTGAGTATGCCAAGTGCTGTCTGTAGGTATAAGAACGAAGAACATTTGGTACAACATACTGTAGATGGACTTTACGAACTGGCAACTAACGCCACTGATTGGGGCACAGGTAAACAAAACTTTTTTGCCCTCATCAGTTAGCATTGGCTTCTGTTTTGCTGTATGGTCCATGTTGTATCAAATTCTATTATTCTGGTACCCTTTAACTTGGTGCCAGATCTCAGCCCTCCTACAGCAAGCAACATTTTTTTCTCCCCATGTATAGACCTATACCTCTCTGGGATAAAAAAGTGAGAGACCGGAAAATATTTTCTTTAAAAAATGATAAATTTAAAATAAAAAAATTGTTTGCTCCATGTCATCCAGGTATCCATTCAAGTTAGCATGGAATACCACACTGTACCAGTGTGACATTGCATTACAGTATGTACAATGCAAGTCAATAAGGGATTTGTTGTGTTCAGGGGTTTTATAATGTCTCATTTGACAAATAAAGACACAAAATATTTCAAAGGCTTATTACGGCCATTTATGCCAATGTATGTTAGATTTTGAGCTGTAGTATGCCAAAGAAAATCTCAGAATTTCATCTGAAAGACTGATAATGTAAGGATGAATATTTGTGTTCGTTAAGCCTCCACTGAAAGAACTGACTAAAGCCACAGTTTAAATAGCTAATTACAGGGTGAATGAAGATTCTCTCAACTTCCCTTGTTTGCGCAGACACACTTGCACTTTATATTAATGCATTTAGCAGACATTTTTATCCAAAGCGACTTTCATTTGTCAAATACTAATTATATCAGGGCCAGTTTCCTCTAGAACAACTTAGGGTTAAGTGCTCAAGAGCACAACGGTTGCAGCTGGACCCCACAATTTCCAGGCTACTAGCATGCTAGCCAGGTTCCTTAACCACTACGCCATCTGACAACAAAACAAGTTTGCCAATGATGCCCCAATGTAAAATGAAACCAAAACTGAATGAAACTGAAATCGTGTTTATTACCTTGTCCTTCAACATAACTCTTTGAAAGATGGTTCCTTCTCTTTGGTTTGCAAACAAATCCACATGTATTAGTTATAATTTTGACGTTGTACATATATCAAAAATAGAATAATCATTACTTAACTATATATATCGACAAAAGTAAAAAACTTGAAAAATTTAAGTTGAAAACTGTCCATACAGACAAAAAGACAGCGTGGTGTATGCAGGCAATCTAGTAAGCTGGGCAAGTGGCTAATACAGCCTGTAATGGAGTTTAACAACCGGGTTCCTTACTGAAGCATTAGGCTATTCTCGAAACTTTGGAAGTGCAACAAACAGATCTTTCATGCAAAATACTTCAAGTATTTACCAACAAACAACCTGGTGGTCTCTGAAAAAGTATGTTGAAGCTGTTTCCATTCTGAATCACTAGCCTGGCTCGAGTGCTCATGCAGCCCCCGTCAGGTCAATGTCATTGCATCATCTCTGAGCTATTTCCCCAATCAAACGGATGTATTCTAAGAATGGTATTAACTAATGTTATTTGGCACAGATAAAAAACAAGAACTTCATGAAATATGTGTGTAAAGAAATTAGTGCATTTACGCACATCGAAAAAAATCTTTTGCTGCTTGGAGTAAACTCATGACATTTAACTCCCTAAAAGGACTGTTATGTCTCTGTCCTCTGTCTCTGCTATGATCATTTCACACAAGCCTAGCATGAGCAATCTGAAATTGGCAACCAAGTATGCGACCACAGTGCGTATTAGCACAATCCGCTTCCTGTAATGCATCATCAACAAGCAAAACACCAGTGCTAAAAACAAAAAAAAGCTTGTGCTTAATTTATAGCTCCCTCTCGACATCTATCTGCAAATGAAGCTCTGTTTCTCTCGTGTTCATGAGCTCCTCACACTGAGCCGCACATGGGGACTCTATATGAACTATGTTAGTCTATGGTGTTTGAGGGGTGGGGGTGAGGGGTGAGGGGGGGTGTTGAGCAGGGGGTAAAGTGCTGTTGGGGTTCAGCATCTCAAGGCTGATGTGTACAGGGCTGGGATCAGTGGCGTGAGCCTCAGGCCTCCGAGCATCTGGGGAGAGAATAGGGGAGAATAGAGCCTGGGGATGGGGAGGGGAAGGGCAATGGGGAAGAATGGGCCAGGTTCTTGACCTCTTGCCTTTGGGACTCTTGTAAGTTTAAACCCTGGCGATTACTGGGTTGAGCTGCCAATAAAGTCTCTGTAGCCAAGGAGTACAGATATCATTGGCCAGTATCTGTTTTCTCTTTCTCTTACTTTCTCTTTCTGTCTCTCTCTCCCTCTCTCTCTCTCTCTGTGTTTGTGTGTGTGTGTGTGTGTGGTGAGAGGAGGGTGGTCTCCCTCCTGTCTCTGCAGTAGTTGGTGGACTTCTCTGTAGGGCTGTGGACCAGTGGTCTCTCTGTTATGTGTTGTCCATAGGCTGGGGGGCAGATAGCATCCTGTGGGCCTCCAGTATTAATCCCAGTGCATCCGTCCTGTGGAGTGGAGGCTGGCTTGGTTAGGGGGTGGGGGTGGTGGCAATGTGCCCCCCTCAAGGAACTGACCTGTGGGGCCAGGGAGGTGAAAATAATCAGGACGCAGGACTGGGGACCCATCAAAGGGAAGGGAGCAGGCTGAGCTGTGAGGCTGTGAGCAGGAGTCTGGCTTCTTGGTGGCAGGAGCACATCATGGTGGTCCTCTGTGCTCTCTCATCTGGAGGGAGGTGGGCCTGCCCGTCTGCCTTCCTCTGATGTTACATCCTGAAGGTGCAAGCTGAAGCTGGTGTGTGTGTGTGTGTGTGCGTGTGTGTGTGTGTGTGTGTGTGTGTTGGGGTGGGGTCAGAGAAAGGTCTCCTCTGGGGATAAAGTCAGAGGTGTGAAAAAGTAGCCTGTATAAAATGGGAGAGCTCCTTTGAACTATTTATTTAATAAAATATTACATTTGAGTACATATGAATGTACATAGTTTTACTCTGTTTTATTTCACTGTAAAAAAGAAAAAAGCATTAAACTGATTTATTTTCGAAAATTGACTTTTATTAGTATGTTAGCCACATATTTCCATTTCATAGCTCTTTTTAGAAAGTCTCCATGAACTAATAAGTATGATTTTATCCAGGGGTGGAAAACATATGCACAAGTCCACCCCATATGAATAATCAGCATCTCTCAACAAAAACACATAAAATCACGTCCTCCTTTCCCTTGTAAATCAATTCATACTGTACACTTGCAAAAGTGAGTGCAAGGACTACAGACTCCCATAGGTGGGGAGAGAGGGTGGGGGAGAAAGAGAGTGAGAAGGGGAAGAAAGAGAGAGAGAAAGAGAGAGAGAGAAAAAATTCTCCCAAAACAGGTTGTCAGTGTGGCATGCAGCAGAGGAGCACTGGGCTTGCTGCCACCACAGATGTTACATTCAGCTCGTGGAGCACACAGCCACTCTAAAGAGTGCTCCACTGCCTGACAGCATTCATTCGCATTGTGCTATAAAGAAGTGTGTGTGTGTGTGTGTGTGTGTTTCTAAGAGAGAGAGAAAGTGGGAAAGGGAGAGAGACGAAATGGAGCGAGCTGGACCAGGCTGTTTACCAACCTACCCCTCCCACCCCCTCTGCGTGTGTGTGTGTGTGTGTGTGTGTGTGTGTGTGTGTGTGTGTGTGTGAGAGAGAGAGAGAGAGAGAGGGAGAGAGTGGTGCTGTATGTGTGTGGGTGGGGGGTTGCTCAGAGGGTCATAGAATGGAGCTGTGCGTCTGGGCCTCCTGAATTCACTGAGTGGGTGGTCTCTTTCCTCTTCTCTTTCCCTCTCTCACTCACTCTCTCCCTCCCTCCCTGCCTTCCTCTCTCTCCCTTCTGCCTTCCTCCCAACACCTCCGAGCAGGAGAGATTAGCTCATCCACTCCATACCAGGCTGACCACAGTGACAGAGCGACAGAGAGGGAGGAAGAGGGAGAGACGGGAAATGAAAAAGACTGGGGTGGGTGTGGGGTGGTGGGGGATTCTGGCGAGCGCTGAACGGCCACTGGTACCTCAGTGAGTGGGTGGCACTTAACACTAATCCTGTCACTGATTACCTCTGGCATGGGGAAATAAACAGTTATAAATGAGACTGCCGCTCTCTCTCGTTGTCATCCATCCAGCTATCCATAGATTCCCTCCGGTAGTAGCAGCCTGTGCTTGACTCACACTCATACCTTGTCTTCCTCACATAATACTTGAGTGGAAACCAAAAGCAAGGGTTTTTTATATACTGCATGAGTACACATGCCATGTTTCTGTCTGAGTAGCATCCTCAGCAGTGTTTCGTAGTGCATTTGGAACAGTGTTCACTTATTCTAAGTACAGTAATCAAACTCATTTCAAAATACTTCCTGGATTTCTCAAACTTGGAACTGCCGTACACAATAATTTCATTAAAGCAGGATTTCCATCTAAAACTAGCAAGCTGGTAACCTAAAAGGCTCAGAAAACCAAGAAAACACACCCCAGAATCTTATTGGCACTTATTATTGGCACTGCTAAATGTTTACTCACATGCTAACAGGTGTCTTTTGGCAGTAGTTAGCAATAGTTAGCAATTTTGTGCAATGAAAGGTTTTCTTTCATTTTTGTGGTGTGTTCCTACCTGGAAGACAGAACTGCATATCCTGGGCGGCTGGAAGGAACGTGAGTTTACCTGTTTGTCTGTCATAGATGGCAATACACCAAAACTAGATAAACCTCAAAAAGTGGAACACTGTGTTTCTGTAAAAAATATAGGAAACCATTTTTTTTATTGTAGTAATGTAGTAGTTTGTTCATATTTTTGCTTGGATTGATTCTTAGACTTATAGTGCCATCTTGTGGTAGAGCTTCACACTTATGAATCCTGACCTGAAGTGAAATTTAAGGGCCGGACAACTGAAACTGTGAAAATGATAGATGAATGAAAAAAGGGACAATGATAAACTAAAAACTATTGTAGAACAGAAGTTATGTGCATGTGTGCATGACTTTGTATTAGTAGAAGTCTATGAACTGAAATTAAATACTATAATGAGTCATACCATATATTACTACCAATATACATATTATTTAATGTACTAATTACATTAGTGTATGATCAACTGTCACTGCAGATTGCTTAGGATGTTCCCATTTGCCTGGTCCTTCGTATCTACACAAGGAGTGTAGTTTCTGTGGGAGCCCAGAAATGACACACTACAACACTCATACTATAAGGGGAGTCTTGCGAAAAGAAAGGTCGAGACGAGGTGCCGGTCACAGTAACAATAAATTTGATGTGGAAAAGGGAAAGCGCACTCTCTAGGCAAGGCAAGGCACTTGCCGCTGTGGACTAGGAGCAAGAGTGGGCGGTTTCTCTTTTCTCCAGCTACGGAAGTCACCTTTTGATAACATACTGCTATGGCTACCTTGGCTTCCCCTGACATGGAAAGGGTCAGCTGGATGAGATCTGCAGCTGCACTACTAGATGGCGCTAGTCCCACATCCAGTATCATTGCTCAAGCAGCAGACCATTGATGTGGAGCACTCTGTGTACATGTTGCTCTGCAATAAGGCATGTGTGTCATTTCCTCTCTTGAACAACGTTTCTCTAACATCCTCTTTTTTGTGGTTTTTACACTTAGTCATGTCCTTGAGAGGACAAAAGGCAGTTAGGCTGAAAGTTTGGCCCTTTGCAGCAGCATTCTCTATACATCCTAGATGACAAGCATGGAGAGACTATGGGCCCTGGGCACCTGCCTTCTGCTGCTGGGTATGTCATTGTATTTCCTCTGTAGCATTAAGTTGGGAAGGCCTACTTTGTTAGTCAATGTATGTGGCAGTGGTTGTGGATGTAGGTGTGTGTGTGTGTGTGTGTGTGTGTGTGTGTATGTGTCTGTGTGCGTGCGTGTGTGATAAAAAGGTGAAAGAGCTATCGACATCGCTGCACGTTACGTGACTGTGAATTTATTTGCATTATTCTATCAGAGTTGTGTTTAAAACTTCCATCTTCCATTACTACGTGAGCTGTGAATTTAATCTGGATACATAGATCACAATGTGCCTTTCCTTTTTCACACTTCACAGTTCCTGTTGCAAGTCTATTCTAAGGTTACTGCTGAATGTTTTATGCCTTGTTTTCAAGTTTTCATTTACATAACGCTTTTGTATTACCCACTCAGTCACAATGTTGGTAGAGACAGTGATAATGTGATTACTGAAGGGGAAGGTTAGGTAGACAGTTTGTGC
>JAVQKI010419837.1:0-12605 GCA_036025975.1 Nematalosa erebi | reverse complement strand
TTTCCACCCCAAAGAAGCATTAGTTTCCAATGGTGTTTTAAACAGGTTTGCACAATTATTATTTCATCAAGTTAGAACCATTTTATTCTTATATTTTCTTACATTTTGTTAATTTGTTTCATTTATCTGTTAGCATAACATTTGGATGTTGTTTGTAAAATCAGTAAACTTTCTGTTCTTTTCTAGAGAGATCAGTCGAGCTGCTGGTAAAACAGTTACAGGTGTCATTGATGAGGAGAGTGCTGGAAACAATGCACAGTAAGGCTTTACATCCCCTAGTTGAGCAGTCATCTGCAATAATCTGTCCACCAGATGCAACCATCTTAAATTCATATAAGCTTCTTTGCCAACTCTCAGCCACATGCAGATACTTGATGATGTGGACATATTCTAATCATGAACGGGATCTGCACTGTAATGACACACCACTGTCTTGTTCACAGGGCCCTTACCTTTGTCTACCCATATGGAGCCACACTGAGTGTAATGAAACCTGCTGTGGCTGTGCTTTCCACTGGCTCTGTCTGTTTCCCTCTCAACCGACCTGTTCTGGCTTTCTACAGAGCCAAGGTAAAAGCAGTAGCAGGGCTTAGCAAACCTTTGGCTAAAAAAAAAAAACCCTCACAATGCCCTTCAGGTACTGGAAATAGATATGACTCATGGTATTTTGCACTCTCTCTCTTATTGAACTAAAGAATGGTGGAAAACTGGCAGTTTTGGGCTCCTGTCACATGTTTAGTGATCAGTACCTTGACAAGGAGGAGAACAGTAAAATAATGGTGAGCAGTTGATATTGTTTTCCGTTTTTTGGTGATTCAGAAAACATTATGGTTATTCTTTTGTATGCATGATAAGCACTTTTCTTTGTACTGCAGGATGTTGTGTTCCAGTGGCTGATGACTGATAACATACACCTCAACCAAATTGATGCAGAGGACCCAGAAGTGAGTGAAAGTTTTTGGTGGTGGGGCTAGCAGGCTGTTTTACGGTAGTAAAAGCCATTCATTTATACTGTTTTTGTTTTACCCAGATCTCAGACTACACCATGTTACCCGACACAGGATGTCTGTCTGAGAGATTACGGGTGTGCCTCCAGGAGGGAGATGAAAACCCACGTGACTTCACATCTCTCTTTGACATGTCACTAATGAAGATGTCAACAGACAGCCTGCCCCACGTTATCAGGTTAGAGCTGGTTTATTATCGTTCTCATGGACAACATTAAAAGTGTCTTGAGTCAGATAGACCTCAAGATTTGGGCTGCAATTCAATACTGTATATTGTTCTTATGTACCCTATTGACCTATTTTTGGCATCAGCAGTAAGTTTCACATCTGTATGTAGCTTTGGACAACTGGAGTCTGAAATGCTGGAGTGGCACTCTGTAATGGTCTGAAAAATCTATACATTTTTAATGTAACTTTTTTTTTTGTCTTGCAGTGCCTACAAGCAGCTGAATGTGAAACATGAACAACTTCAGCTAATTCAACCACAGTTTGAAACACCCCTGCCCCCACTTCAACCAGCTGTAAGCAAACTTTACACACCAACACTACACACGTCACAACAAAGACTATTAGGCTCACTCATGCACTTGCCATTTTGTCTAAACAGGTCTTCACATATGCCTCAGAGTTTGATGTATTTGCTACTGCTTTTAAAACGTTTTTTGAAACCGCATTTACCACAGAGGTGTGGCTAAAGGAGAAAACAAGGGAGGCTCAGAAGGCCTGAAGATGATCCCTTTCGACCTGCTGTGAGAATTGTTCTCTGCTTCTTTGTTTGCAGGTCTTTCAGCCCGCTTTCAGAGACCTTCCTCCTCCCACGCTTGACCTTTTCGACCTCGACGAGACCTTTTCTTCTGAGAAAGTAAGACTGGCTCAGCTCTCAAACAAATGTAAGTTAAACACTGCTACTGGTCAGCGCTCAAAAAAAAAAAGTTACTACCATTATCCCCTCCTTGTACAATGGAGATGTGTTTTGTAATACAATATTACGTTTTTTTTTTTTTTGATCATCCATATGTCCAGGCACAGACGATGATCTGGAATTTTATGTGCATAAGTGTGGAGATATTCTTGGTGTTACTGCAAAGCTGGATAAGGATCACAGAGAAGCAAAGCACATCCTTGAGCACATTTTCTTTCAGGTGGTGGAATTCAAGAAGCTCAATCAGGTGAGTGAAGCTGATCAGGAACACCTATATCAGTTAGGGGTAACATTGTAGAATTAATAGCATTGAATTCTTCGATTAACTGAATTTTTTTCCCCCTTTATTTTTAAAAAGGAGCATGATATCGACACTACAGATGTGAGATTTTCACCTCTCTGATGGGTCAGAGGTTATCTGGAAACCACTTTAGTGTAGTCCAAAAGGCTGAGTGTGTACACTGAAGCTACACACGTCAGTCCAATGCACCAAACTCCAGCTGTTTAGCCCAGTAGTCTGTACATAGTGTGATGGAATGGTCATTGATCAGCATTACATGTAGAGAAACGTGGAGCAAGTCAAGACACTTTTTCCAATAACTTTTGCTAATCTGTTTACTACCCTTTTTAAAGACCATATTTAATGTTATTGAATGTATAATTATATGCAAATAAAGTTTCATACAATCAGTTAATGCAATATTTCTTTATTAAATTCCTTAAGTATTTAAATATTTACATAAAACATACATGTGACCTGTCAGAAAAGAAGAACACAATTGATTAGAAGTGTTCACAGCATAATAACCAATATTGTCCAGCGTCAGACACAAACCTCATTTCTTTCCTTGAGTACTGCATCAAATACCTGATCAAGATGAACATCTCACACAAGACATCCAGGACATCATGACACCAGGTTTCCCTGCTGCTCTTCCTCTTGCACTGAACTCAGAGGCAGGGTCTCTCTCCAGGACTTGTGGCCATCTGATAGAGTGGTGGCTGGTGGTGTGCCAGAACACATAAGGGAGGAAATCTCGGCCACCGCTGGCTGCACAGACTGATTGTTGGGGCTCCATGTCAGCTCAAACTCAGTGGATTCCAGGGCCAGCTTTGGGCTGTCCGAAACAGACTTGATGAGGGAGACCTCCCAGGATGGATGGGTCGTAGTTAGGTCCATGCTGGAAAGGTTCAATGAGCTGGCCAGAACCGGCTTTTTGAGGAACACCTCCTGAGTGGGTGTGGAAGACTTTCCCTGCACCCTAAGGGGAAGCTCCAGGGTAAATGTATGAGGGGCTGGAGTACTTTGTTGTGACACCAGTGAAGGGGAGAGCACACTGGGTGAGTTTGGGAGGGATTCGAGATTGCTGATGGAGGCGTTTGTGTCGGAGAACTCCACCACTATTCCCTTTGGAAAGCAGATTGTTCCAGCTGAGGTCTCCATGGATAGTGCGGAGACAGAAAGGCTTTGATCCAAATAAAAGCCTCTATCCAGCTCTGAGAGTGACAGCCCCTCTGAGCTCTTACTGAGATCTACAAAAAGATAGAATCCTCAAAGTTACATGTAAACATGTTAGATAACAACATCTACAACATGAAACAAACATGGCATTTAAAACCCGAATGTCTGTCACAAAAGTTTCTCACCGTTACTACCGTGAGCCGACGCCATCAGTAATCAGGTAATCAAGATAATTGTTTTCAGTAGTGTCTATTTATAGCTCTCCTTACGTATAGGCCTATCATGAAGCAGACAGAACTAAAGGTGCAAACAGACCTAAAGGTGCAAAAAGAAATTTACACTGGGAAATATGAGACTTAATTAAGTTAGAATTTTGGTAGGTTACACCTACAATGCATTTCTGTATCCCTCTAAACTGCAGTAATTTACTATGATGAAAAGTTGACTTTGAGGAGGCGCTCACTCATTGGGCGTTTGCAGAGTTGCGTGCGCAGAACCCTCCGTACGTCACTCCCGGGAAAGCTGCGAGAAAAAAGAAGCGCGAGATAAGAACTTGAGCGCGGAGACGAGAGTGAATGCTATATTGTTGTTCTCTGTTATCAAAAGGTTTTTGTTGCATTTGATAGTAATTTCAAGGATCTAAAATGCGCTAAACTTTACGGAAGTGCATGCAGGACGTGGTACTAAAACTTCGATCGCTGTTCCGGGGATTTTGGACTTGAAAACAGCAAATAAGCGGGGAAATGTCCTGGTGGTCGCGCGGGTAAGTTTTAATATAGGATGTTATTTTTGAGTAAGTGTTCCAGTTGTCATAAAATCACTGCGACCTTGCTAAAAATGTATATAATTGCATGTCGTCCAGTGCGGTGATATTATTATTATGTTGATCAAAACGGAAAACATGAGCTATCAATTTAGCTAGCGCGACATAGGAATGAATGTAACAAATGTTAATTTGGCTATGCCATACCTTAGCAAACACATACAAAAAAACATCCGCGATTGGTGTCCTAAAGGTGCAACAATGTACATCTACTGAAACTGTAATATTATGGCAATCAAAAGCGCAGTTTTTTTTTTTTTTTTTTTTTTTTCAGGAGTCATGGGCAACAATCGTGTGTTAACAATGCAGGCGGTGTTTGCTAACTTTAGCTATCGTAACTACGGATTTTATGGACGTTTAGGCTGAGAGAGATGCTTTATTAATCTTAACTTGATAGGAATTAAGGCCTGCTGTAGACACATAAACAGAACAAGCTAAAATAAGCCACTTACGACACTAAGAACGGAAATACTATTGTGAAGCGAATCTATTCATTAGATGTAGATTCCAACCAGGGATCTGGATCGGTAATGCCGCAAGCATATGTGGAAGTGATTAATCCAACAGGTCTGTCTAGTTGAGCTGCGTGGCAAGGTATAGTCCTTCATACTTTAGGATTAGAAAAGCAAGTGAGGTTTAGCAAGTTGCACTGCTAAGTATGCATTTCTGTACTGATAAATGTTATGACAGTCCCGAATGTTACCTTAACACTGTCAGATATTTGCTGACATGTCTAATTTACTCATGTAAACAATGTCATTTGTGTCTAACAAGTTGATGATGCAAAAAAAGACACAACAACATGTGTATTTGGTGTTGACATTCTTTTAACACTTGTAGCACTATGCTGTGATGTTTGGTCATGTGTTTGAAATGTGCCTCTCACTCTGACACTTAAGTCATTTGCATGCATTGCTGCTCTTTTGTCCTCTTAGTGAGGATGGCGAAGAGGGGATGTGTCAGGACACAGACTCGGATGTAGCTGAACAGAGAGACTGTGGGAAAGTCAAGGTGAAATGGACTCAGGAAGAGGTACTTTAATTCTCTGCTGATAACCCCTGTTTCACCATTGTATCATTGAGGGTCATCATCTTTAAACTTATTTACTTTTTTGGTAGGATGATAACCTCAGAGCCTTGGTTCACAAGTTGGGACCAAATGACTGGAAACGAATTGCCAGTTATTTGCCAGTAAGTTATGTGTCTTTAATCTCTCACATATTCATATCCCCTATATCAACAATCACCTGTGATCCCCTTTTTTTTACCCAGTAGGCCTGACTTTTTATCAACTTTTCTGAAATATTTAGAACCGCTCGGAGCATCAGTGTCAACATCGCTGGTTTAAAGTTCTTGATCCTGATCTGGTGAAAGGTCCATGGACAAAGGAGGAGGATGAAAAGGTAAAATGACTTATCAGTTTTCAAATGACTTGTTTCGTTGACAGCAACTCTTTTCTTGGGACCAGTTGCCATTGCTGTGATGGTAAGTGACAAGTTCTCCAAAGAAGTTCCAGGGAGCTTTTTCTGCTTCACCAACTGTCACCTAAAGGTCTGTCTTAGCTCATGTCGATGGCCCTATGGTGTCTTTGTATGCTCAAGGCATCCTCTTGTACCAACCCACAGGTTATTGAGTTGGTGAAGAAATATGGCAACAAGCAGTGGGCTATGGTGGCCAAGCACCTAAAGGGGCGCCTGGGGAAACAGTGCCGGGAACGCTGGCACAACCACCTGAACCCCGATGTGAAGAAATCCTCCTGGACCACAGAGGAGGACCTGGTCATCTACAAGGCTCACAATGTGCTCGGGAACCGCTGGGCTGAGATTGCCAAACTCCTCCCTGGGAGGTAGGAGAACCAACTAGCCGAACTATAACTAAAGCCACTTTATTTTGTTCAGATTAGAACACCACTGTGAAAATAAAATGAATGAAAAGCCCTCACAGCTTGGCATGGCTAATACATTCACCTATTTATGGCGATCAGCGAAATCACCAACAGTGTAAACCGTGCTGTTAACGGCATTTGCATGCTGTTTATGTAGACAGCCCAGGTCGTCCCACTCTATAAAACTGCTTTCAAAAGCTAAAAAAAAAAAGCTTTCAGAAAGGCTTAGTATTGTATAGTGTTTTGCAGTTGAGAAACAGTTTCACCTTTATATTTTAGGGCATGGTGGGGGACTTTTCTGTTTGAGACAGCAACATTCACAGTGTCTTCAATTTAGTTGCGACGATTATGTTACCACACACATGAAAGATGTCAGTGGATTTAATAATCATTTATTCATAGCCAGTTAAATTTGTCTATGCCCACTACAAATGTTGGTGAGTACCTGTAGACTTCTACAATTATAACCTTAGCTCCCAATTCTACTGTAGGACGGACAATGCTGTGAAGAACCATTGGAATTCCACCATCAAGCGTAAGGTAGAGATGGGCTACTACTCTGGTGTGGACACCACTCTGAGGGTGGTGCACCAGACGGAGCAGAGTGAAGGCATCGCTCACAGTAACAGCCAGCCAGTAAGTGTAAAGCTCCCTCACAAGCAACCAAAAAGCACTTATACATATAATGACCCATTTGACTGGACTTGTTAACAAATCCATTACGGTTTGTTATTGTCAAGTGCACCATGTGTTGTTCGCTGGATTTTTTTTCTGTTGTTGTTGACTTAAACCCCATGTTCTGGCAGGTGGAGCTGAGCTTCGATGGTGCTATGGACAGTGTCAAAGTGATGGAAACTATGCCACAGGTATTTTTACCATACTTGCCTATTACACTGCATATACTACGATATGAACTACTTGAAAGTACAAGTAATCTCAACTCATTTTTCACACATTTGAAATCTTTCCATTCAGTCATAATCATTTCTGAATATTTTTGTGTGCTTGTGCTGCCCCCTGTAGGATGTTCCATGTCCAGCAGGTGACATTGTCCCTGCTAAACCAGAATCCCCTCCTTGCCGAAAAGGAGTGGTAACCCCCAAAAGGGAGTCGAGTCCTGGTGGCGGAGAGTCAAGCATTAGCCAGTGGGTTGTGGATAGCTCTGGATTCCTGTCTCCTTCCTCAGGACCCGCTCTGAAGGAAGTGATGGAGATGATGGATGGGGTAAGGACATTAAAATGGCAGGGGAGGCGAGATAAAAATGCTTTACTCATCTGTTTGTACACCACAAGTTCTCCTTAAGAGTTATCTAATTGTATTTATTTTAATGGAAAATTCATACTTCAAGCGTGTGCTGTTTATTAAAGGTAGATATGAATAATATTTTTTCCATCTCTATACAATTCAGTCACTCGATGGTGTATTATAATAAACAAACAGTAGAAATGAACAAATTTTTGTGATAAGGGAAATAAACCAAATAGTTCTGTTACATGACATGGCACAGTGCCAGAGACTGTATGGCAGGGGTCGGCAACACCTGGCATGGGTCCCATAGTTCCACATGTGCAGCCCTGTGTTTCTATACATTAGAAAAAGTTTGGCCGTCTCCTCTGCTGAACAGCTATTGACTGTTGTAGAGTGCGTCTTCTGTAGGGTGACAGATGGTAACGCACCCTACGGGCTTTACACATTTTTCTATGAGACGAATTCTAGTGCAGCAGTTGTGCTAAAGGTCGTTCATCAGTTTGCGCAACAAATATGGCAAAAAAAAAAAGCCTGGAGGTTTGGGCACTCGGGCATACTCCTCTTGGATACTATTAGTTGAATGGCTCTGTGCTTGGATTTTGTCCAACATCCATCTAGTCTGACAAGCCAGACTAAAGGGTACATCTAGATTTCTAGGTTGATGTTCACTGTAATTTTTAGATGGAGCACAAGTCAAACGTTCAAGTGTTCAGAATTCAAAGCTTCGAACCGGTTTATGGAACAAAAAGGAACTAAATTATGGGCATATTGCTTGGACCTTTTTTTTAATTTAGGCTACACGAATAGAACCTTCACCGTCAGTTACCGAAAAGAAAAAAAAAAAAGTTTTGTGCGTTCAGTAAATTGTAGGCCTACTAAAGGGCAGGGTACCCAATTCTTGACTGTTAGACATGAGAGACCTTTACATGCATTTAGCAGACACTTTTATTCAAAGCGACTTACCATTTGTCAATTTACATGTATCCATTACATCCTAGAGCAACTTAGGGTTAAGTGCCTTGCTCAAGGGCACAACAGTGGCAGCCAGGATTTGAACCTACAGTACAATTTCCAGGCTGCAACCATTCTAGCCAGGTTGCTTTAGAATTATTAATTTGGAATGATGGAATGATTCACTTACTTTCCAAACACAACATGTTCCTTAAGGGCTGTTTTGCATGCAGCCAGAACGGATTCAACATATTTTCATGCTGCACCATAATTATCCATTGTAAAAAAAAAAAAAAAAAAAAAAGATCTGTTGCTCTTGCTCCCCTATGTTTGATGTCATGTACTTAGTGTTTTCTATGCAATTTTTTTGTTTACATTTCTGTATGCTCTTCCCCTGTTCCTGTCTTTTAACCATCTCCACCTTCCGCACTCTGTCCCTCTTTTTGTCCATTAGGACATGGAGAGCTGGTGCAACCTGGCCGATGTGACCTTTGACCTCCCTGAGGAGAGCCAGAGCTCGAGCCCAGGCCCAGAGCTGCTCCAGTTCCGGCTGGAGGGCAGTGCCCTGCAGGAGCTGAGCAAGAGCGGCCGTGGCGAGCTCATTCCCATCTCGCCACGCGGCGCCACCCCGCCCTCCATCATTGCCCGCCACAGCCGCCGTCGGATCGCTGCATCACCCGACCCCAATGACTCCATGACTCCCAAGAGCACCCCTGTCAAGATCCTCCCCTTCTCACCCTCACAGGTGAGGCTGCGTTTATGGCCATGGCCTTGAATGTCACATATTGGATTGGATTTTGTATTAATATTAACCTGTGTTATAAAATGACAATCGAAAAAAAATAAAAAAAACAAAGAATGAACAGCCAGAAATATCACAACACTGTGTTGCACAGTACAGTTACCTCGTCCTTTTGATGCTGCACATTTGGGGTAAGTAGTAGGTGGATGCAAATTTTTATTCATGACTGCCGTTGGGAAGGCCTCAGGTTCACAGGAACGGATGGTTTACTATAACAAACACACAGTAGAAATGAACAAAATTTTGTGATAAGGGAAATAAACCAAATAGCTCTGTTACATAACATGGCACAGTGCCAGAGCCTGTATGGCAGGGGTCGGCAACGGATGAGCAGGTCTGCTTATACTTTCTGTAGTTAAAGCCAGTCCTAATGTAGCACACATGGTTCTAATGTTCAGACACTTAGACTATTAGCTGTTAGATTGCATTAACTGACTAAGGTTAGACAGAGCTTTTGGAAAAGGTCTGATGACCCCTGATGCAGAGCATGCACTGCTTATTTTACAGACAGTTTTAAAGAATAATGGCATCATGTGACACGGAGTACTACTCTTGGCATGCGAAAGTTGCATTCTCAGAGCATTCGAATCTTTCTTCTCTTTGCAGTTCTTGAACATGTGGACCAAGCAGGACACGCTGGAGCTTGAAAACCCCTCACTGACCTCCACCCCTGTGTGCAGCCAGAAGGCCATCGTCACCACGCCCCTGCATCGCGACAAGACACCACTCACTCAGAAGGAGAACTCTGTGTAGGTGGCTTACAAACCAAGTCTTTTTGGGGATGACTTGTATGAGCTCCTGAACAATTCAGTGTGTAGCTTTCAATGTGATTAATGTGTGTACAGCTACTGTGTATTGCTATTTGGCAGGCTATGTACAAAATTCACTTGTGTTAATCATCATTTTCACTCACAAAGTATAAATAGAAGCGTATTTGTGTAAGTAGTGGAAAGTTATACTGTCTAAATTCTGTACAATTAATGACTTTTAACATGATATTCGATCTGGAATGTGTGCCTTGTTGGTGTATATATAAGTTTTGTTTTTTTTTTTCTTATGTGACAGATTCATCACACCAAATCACAAGTCTGATTTGGATGCCAATCCTCGCACTCCAACACCCTTCAAAAACGCCATGGAGAAGTATGGCCCTCTACGTCCACTGGTAAATCAGGTTTAGTGCCCTTCACATGTCATCAGCAGCTGCAAGAAAATGCTGAGACCTGCTCAATAGAACTCATAATTTATACCTTTATTGATTGCAACTCTGTTATGTTTTTAACTCTCCTTTTTCCTCCAAAGCCTCCTACACCAAATCTTGAGGAGGACCTGAAGGAGGTTCTTCGTAATGAGGCTGGGATCGATTTAATCTTGGAGGACAACACTCCTCCTCCCGAACAGAGGCGCAAACAAACAGTGAGTTTTGAAGTGTTTTTCACCGTTCGTTCGGTTTTTAAGACTTAAAACCTTGTTTTCTGATCGTTTATGATGAAATAAATTGATACAAATTTTGACCAACGACTCTGTTTTGAGATTTTTTGGCTGTTGCGATAGCAGCCCTCCCACCTAGAGAATGGCTGCATAGGTTCAGTGCTGCAATCGTTCATAAAACGCATTAAACCATCGCTTGTAAAGTCGTGAAACTCACCGAGTGGTCAGCAGTGTTCACTGATACACTGAGACGAAAATCGCTGCTTCCATTTCCAACAGATTTTAGACCGTTAATTCTCAACTGTGGATCTACTTTTTCAAAGCTACGTATACTTACGCCCAAGAGTTTGAAGCTATACAAGCTAATGGAAGTTACACTTTGCGAGAATTTTTGTGTCAGCGCATCAGTGAACTCACTCTGTGAGTTTGACGTCTTTACAAATGAAAGTTTAATGCATTTAATGAAAGACTGCAGCACTGAACCTATGCAGCCATTCTCTAGGTGGGGAGGGTGCTACTGCAACCACCGAAAATTCTCAAAACATAGTCGTTTGTCAAAGTTTCAATGTTAATCATTGTATTTCATCATAAACGATCAGAAAACAAGGTTTTAAGTCTTAAAAACCGAACTTCCCCTTTAAGTGTTCTGCGGTGCACTGCAAACGTTTATGATACTGCCATGGATCTTTAATCAGACAAAAAACATTTCTCTCTGTGTTGTAATCCCTGATCAGTGTTACTCCATTTGTAATTTATTGACTTTTCTCCTCAGCAACGACCTCCAATGAAGAAGGTTCGGAAGTCTCTGGCACTAGACGTGATTGACTGTAATGAGTCTGCCAGAGTGATGCCTCCCAAGCCTATGCCTAAGATTAGTCCTAAGGTTTGCATTAGCATCCACACATACACTTACAGAATGCCCAACTTCGACATACTTGACTGACTGTCATATGGTTGATTTTGTTATAGGCTGAGACATCACTCTCTTCATCCTTCAATTCTTCCTCATTTTCCTGTAAGAAAGAGGAGAACGTTCTGGATCAGGGCTTCATTCTTGGGCCCGGGGAGAATGGGTCAGGGTCCCTGCCAGAACCTCCAACACCGGTGAGCAGATCAAGTATCCAAGACATTTAGTGTGTTCAAATATGGTGAAAGACATTGCTGGTTACATTATTTAATGTGTTTTACAAGTTCTGTTTTGTTGATCCTCAGATGTCCCAAGAATGGGAGGAGGTTGTATGTGGACGGACCAAGGACCAGCTGATACTTACACAAAAAGCCCGCCGATTTCTGCGCTCCCTAAAATCTCACACCCCAAATCGTGCACTCATCCTGTCCTGAGTTGCTTCTCATGGCTGTTAATGTCTGCTCTGTCCAACTTGATTTTGTACTTTATTTGGCTCTTTGTTTTGTTGTCTAAAATACACAAATGCAAGTGAAATGGGTATTGCTTAAATTACATGGACCAGCAATGCTATAAATGAACATTCTTATTCTCTGGATTGATCATCAGTAGTCCAGCATTGTTTTGTCCTTCTATTCTGATCTGACAAGGACATAATCATATCTCATGTGCATTGCACCTCAAGTTTACTGCATCATATGCCTAATACATGTTTTCACCTCCATGCTCCTAGACTGTTGTAGAGGTACACTGAAGTTCAAGTTAAACTCCATTAGCTTCCTTAATTGCTCCTCTGAGCCTGCAATTGTATTACCGATTACCAGTTGAATCTACCATACTTGAAATAATACAGGCTTCCGATTAGTCACTGCGTTGTTGGATTTGCATTAGGTATGCATCTTAGATTGTGAAATTGAAACAGTAATGAATCAATGGCATAGAAAGACTTTGGTCAGAGACGTGTTTACATGTACTGTACTAGGATGCTAATACAGCAATAGAATCATCTGCAGTAGCATTTAACTCCTCAATATTTCAGTGAATCCCTCTGGAAATTGTGTATAGAATGTGGTTGAATAGGACCTTACTCAGGCAAACCTATATTTCAATGTTAAGATCAGGGTGATGTATCAAAAACATTTTAGTGAAGTATGTCTTTTACTGAAACAGG
>JAVQKI010419820.1:0-10045 GCA_036025975.1 Nematalosa erebi | reverse complement strand
TCCAATTGACAACTATAGCCTATAAGTTATTTTGTATTTCTTTGCAGTTTTGATCATTTATTAGAGGTAGTCTGACAATGAAAAACAGCATCAGATTTTGTATGGCTCAAACCTGTTGCTGCTCATTGAGAAATTTTAACACAAGTTCATTTCAACTATTCATTTAAAGTTAATGACCTAATCATTAGTAAAGGATAGTATTTACTATGTCTGAATAACCGAGTCAAATGGTCATCTAGTTCATGTTTTCAACATGCTGCCGGTAGCCTACCTTCTGTCAATGAACGGGCCACAACACCGGTTACTTCCGCCCCCTCCCGCAGGGAGCAGCTGATCTTTGTTATACGTAAGATCGTTGCTCCGCCCATCCATCCTATCGGGCTTTTACCCTATTGCATCCATTTTTTGAGCATTCAAGAAATCTCCAAGAATTATCCACCAGGAGAGAACCAGGGGGAGCGAGAGAGGCGAGAGGACGCAAACAACCGCAAGAAGGAAACGAGGGCCCTATGTTACAAGATGCGGCTGACCTCTTCCTAGAAGGACCAGCGATGGGTTAGACTGGATTTAACATGACTGCGAAATAAAAGGCAAGAACTTGATCTCTACTCCCTCTGAACACATTCGAATGGACGGCTGTTGAGCAGTGTCATTGGAAGGCACCCAGTGGGTTGTGCATGAACCAGGGGAGCTATTTGGCTTTCAGCACCTTATAGGCTATCTTGTTGTCTTGTTTAAGATTCGATGTGTTTTGTCTCTGAAGCCGTGCTAAGAATTGTAGACACCTGAACAGCCGCTTAGCAGCGTTTACCGCCTTGCTGTAGCCCTACCTTCAGCATTGGATGACTGCGATATGTCGGTGTATGGTCATGTAGATTCAAGACACCATACATCAGGCTTATCAGTCCGATTAATATGGGCTACGCAATGGAGGTGGTAACGTTGTACGTTGTAACGTTGTTGTAGGTTACATTGTGGCCATTCAGTGAAAGCTATAAAGTATTTAAACTGTGCAGTTTTAATAGTGCTTTCATAAGAGAACACTGAGGACCGAGTGTTATGGACAGCATAACGTGATGAAGTTATCTGAACCTCGATGCATGCGTTCTGGCTTGAACAGCGTGCTCAGATAGGGCAATGCATGCATGTTTGTTTATGAATTTGAGTTTGAGTCCTTATGCTTGACGTTTGGTCTTTTTAAAGCAATTCCATCAAAAGATGTCTGCTCCAGTCGGGCCCCGGGGCGGCCCGACCGCTCCTCCTGCGGCGGATGCCCAGCCGGAGATGCCGGACCTAAGCCACCTAACAGAGGAGGAGAGAAAGATCATCCTCTCTGTCATGGATCGACAGAAAAAAGAAGAGGAGAAAGAGCAGTCTATGTTGAAGTAAGCTGTCTCAATTGCCATTTGTTGCATAGAGCAGACCGGGCTAGCAAACAGCTAACCACAGTGTAGGGCTGAGAACGGTCCATGCTGCAGTGGTGCTGAAATTGGTAGCTGCATTTCAATGTGCTCATAGGCTATATCTTCAAATGGTGTCTGTCATACACCGGTGTTATTTCAAGTATAATTGTCCCTGGTAATTCAACATCAGCGCTTACGTGGGTTGTCAATATTATTGTTGACTGAGGTGTACCATACAAAATATCCAGCCTAAACTTAACACGGAGGCGTGGGCGTTTCATTGAATGACAAAGCGCCTCGGTGGATTTTACCGCTTCTCTCGATAAGTCGGCAGTGCAATTACAAATGGTGATGCGATAGTATTTTCTGTTACTACAGGGGCAATTCCCGTGCCAGCTGACATCCGTTCAGCGCGGGCCTAGCTCAGTGTCGCCTTTGGGTTGGGTTAGCTACGGGCGCCATTTTCGGCTAAAAATCCCGTCAACCACCTTTTATCACAGATTACTTAGACGTTAACTGCTCCCAGTCACACAAACCACACATTGAACAGAAGACAGACATCTTTCATTTCATTTCTAGCTTTAGGCTTAACGTTTAGATATATTTCTCATTCATGGTTTATCACGCGAATGAATTACACGGGTGTTTAGCTGCTCCGCGCGCTGCACACCACCGTGTTTTCAGTACCACGACGCTGTCCGTCAGTAGCCTATGGTTAGGTGGAGATGGATTTCGCAGTCGTCGGTCACTACACGTTACAGCTGTCAGCGATGTCAAGAATGGAAGTGTGGCGGCGGTATATTGCTTGGCTCCAACGCTGTTAACGTCAATTCAAAGTTGTATTCTCTTGAATTAATTTAGTTGAATATTTCATAGCATAGCTTACTATAGGCTACATTCCACCTGGGCGGCTGTCACAGTATTGGCCGCCAGAGCGTTTGATAGGTTGGATGACTCTGCGATCCTTATCAGGGTAATGAAGACTTGTTATCTAGTAGATTGAGCTTTCCCAATCGTTTTGTCTGATAGACGAATAAGGTACTAACAATTTAGAACTCACAGTACAAGGGATCAGGACTAAACAGCCTATTCCACATTTCAAGCACACATAGCATGCTATGGACCCTCATTGTCAATACATTTCTTTGACCTAAACTCCCCTTAGCTTTTCTTATGGACAGTTGACGCCGGAAAGCATAGCCCCAGGTGAAGCCATCGAGTGAACATACACCTGTTTTGCATGGTGAAGTAAACTGTGCAGGAAGCGTAGCTCAGGGGCACACACGAGGCTAGTCCTGCAGCAAAGGTCACGGGAGCTGAGAGTTTGTATGCCCTTGTGGGGAGTTACACGCAAGCTAAATGCCAGTTGTTTTGTCTGTAAGTTTTAAGATAAGAAATTTGAGATATGTCTGCCATTGCCATCCATTTGTGATGGCATGTCAAAACAATTTGCCATCCACATGACTAATAGTCTATGTCCTATTCTATTCTGCCACTGCCTTTATATTTTCTGTATTTCTGTGGAACAAAAAGGAATTCAGTGGTAAAGGAGGCGGAGTGGGAGGGTGGGTTTGTCATTGTTTACACCCATCTTGTGAAAACAAGTTTTTCTGCTGCTTTAAAACTTCCCTGCAACCTGCTTGTCGGTGTGATGGCGGCCTGTCAGACAGCAGTGGTAAAAAGTGTCAGGCAATGCAGTACAGGCAGATGTGTGTGTGTGTGCGTGTGAATCGGGGGAAGGTGGCAGAACATGATGTGCCGGGATGCCTGCTTTTAATGAAAGCAGTAGCAGACAGGTGAACAAACTCATCGCCACGTTACCTGCACTGCCAGTCCTATCCTAGCAACCCACGCCCATAATATTTACATTTACGTTACCTATTTAACAGGTTCTTTTATCCACAGTGAATGCACACTTATCACTGTAATGATCATGCAGAAACGCACATAGATTAGGAGATGCAGACATATGTTAAGCTCATATAGATGCTAGATGTTTTCAAGGTTGACGCAAAAATGTTCATGCCTGGTTTGTTGTTTGTTGTAGTTGATGGGGAGATGAGCTCATAGTTTGCATCACTATGGCATTACTATGCCTTTACAAGGAACTGATGGTTAGTGGTAAATCTTTACTGCCTGAAAAGAGCTGCCTACAGGGATTTTGCTGCTGAGGTAATTTCTTGGGAGCTGGCTGGTCTTTCTGGTTCGGGGGGAAAAAAGAAGAAAAGCTCTGACTCACCAGCCGCCTGCAATGGGTGTTTTTGGTGCTATGCAGCACATGTATGACATAAGCCACCTTCTGGAGATGAGCCGTCACCAAACAGGCTGACTGGGGCTGCCTCTCACTGTCCTGTTGTGAAACTCAGAGACTTACGCCCTTTGCAATTTGTGAAAATATGCTTGCTGTTTTCATTATCATCCACTGAATTTGCGTCATTCAGTGTAGTTAGTGTTCACTGAGTGAGATCTGCCTTTCCCAACATTACCCCGTAGTTGTTGATAGATTTGTGCATTTGTTAGAGCTGAATTTAGCATTCTGTTATGATGGTACATCAGCATTGTTTTGCATGTGATTGGTGGCCTTGATTATTGTACCATGTTTATACACTACAACAATATCAATTATATTGAACTGGAATCTGTTAGTGGATGTTGTTCCATCCAGAGTATTCTAGGAGTGCACTGTATTCACTATGCCTGTGCTGGCTTTCTGATATCCTGCACATAACACATAGCACACTGTGTCCATTTATCATAGACTGGTTTGGGTCTCTCACACTCCCAATCTAAACACTCCTACAGTAGGCTATTTGTAGGACCTCCTAGTATTCTGCTCCTAATTGTTCTTATCTGTTATACTCAGTTGATATTGTGAATGTGGCCCGTAGTGGCTCAGAGCTGTCGTTGTGCGCGCTGTTTTGATGGGTGTGTGCGCAGGAGTGTGTGGTAGCTGACCGGCCGCACCAGCCAGGCTACTGGTGAGAGTGGGGAAGTGGCGAGCTGCAGACTGCCTGACACTCTTTATGGATCACCTCATTAGCCTCGCGTCAGTGGTGAGAGCCAGGGGGGAAACACGCAGGGGCCACGGCCCCTGGGAGCAATAATGCTACATGTTACATACACATTTTATCATCAGTGACAGCGTCTGTGTGTGTGTGTAAGTGTGGGCTTGCATGTGTGTGTGTGTGTGTGTTTGTGTGTGTGTGTCTGCAGCTGCAGGTCTGGTTTACACTATAAGCTATGGTAAAGCTTGTGGGTGGATGTCCTGTACGTGTGTGTGTGTGTGTGTGTTTGTGTATGGGGCGGGGGGACTGAGCATGTGTATTTGTGTTAATCTGCTTTTTGCACTGTCACACAACAGTTTCTACTTGAATAAATTACCCCATCTTAGGCTATTTTTTTTAAAAACCTTTAAGCAGGATAGGGCAGGATATGTTAGGGCTTGAAGGTGTCCAATCTAGTATATACGTGTCTCCCACCACAATTGTTTTCATTGCTCCAATCACTGTGGGTGTGATGAGATTTGATCTGATATGTTATAGCCCCCGTGCCAAGATGAGGGAAACCACTGGCCCACTTCCTGTGTGGCGGGCTTTCCCCGATGGCTACCATTACAATATGCAGGCTGGAGCTCCCCCTGCATGATTAATTACGACATTTCGGTTATGATGCCATACTCTGCCTGCCTGCACTTGGTGTACACAGGGCAGTTCTTCTGTTGTGGGAATGGAATAGGTTTGACAGGTGGGTTTATGTGTGGGTGTGTGTGGCTGTACGTCTATGTTTTTTCTCCCACTGGAGCCTTTAGAACCACACTCATACTCTTTCTCACACACACACAGACCCCCCCTCCCCCCCACCACAAACACACACACACACACACACACATACACACATACACATGCTGTACACACACTATGTCACACACACACACACACATACACACGCACACACACGCAAACAAACACTCAGGGGCCGAGTCCACTGACAGCAGTGTCACTCTGAATGAGCTGGCCTGTCAGTCTGCCATCTGAAACTTTTACGTGGGCCGGCCAGGCTGTTGATGTCACTCGGACCAGGCTGAGGTAAGGTATCTGCTGCTACTAAGTGAGCTTTTTTGTTTTTGTTTTTGTTCTGTTTTGCTCTATTTTGTTTGACAGAGGCTTTTTCACCTGGTCAGCACTGTTGCGGCACATATGTCATCGCTGATGTTTTTCCCTCACTCGGCATTTTAAAAATCAAAACAACCTTGTTGTCTGACTCCTTGGTTATGAAAGAATGGTGCAATTCTTGGATGTTACACAATGCTTCTCTGGCTGCCTAATATGGTGTGTATGTGCGACATGGCACAATTGGATAAACAACTTGTTTATCTCCAAAGCATACATACACACACACTCACACACACACACACACACACACACACACACACACACACACACCACAAGTTGGGCTCTATTTCAGCCCACCCCCAAACACATCGCATCCATTCTCACTAGAGCAGTCAGTGAATGTCACAGGTGTGAACGAGCAACGCCGGGGTCACCATCACTTTTATCCGAGCTACGTGACAGCTGTCGCATTATGAATTGCGCAAGGCCTCTGCGCGCACCTCATGTGTCGGTGCTCCCGGGGGGTCTATCCGTCATGTTTCTCACCCTCAGCCAGTGAGTCTGTAACACTCTGATTTTTAACATCCCCCCCACCCTTCTTCTCTCCTCCCTCTTATCAAGGACATCTCACATCTTGAGTGTGGCAGCCGTGACTTTGCACTGCTTTAATTTCACGCCGTGCGCCTGTAAAGAAGAAAGCCCTCTTGCCGAGCGTCAGGAGATAAATAACAAGAACTTTTCTCCCTGTCACTGGTGATATTTGGGGCTTGGATACCACATGCGGATAGACAATTCAGTAAGCTTCTTACAATACATAGTTCTTCTCTTTTATGCTTCCACTTTCATTTACGAACCTCTCTCAAATATACTTCTAAATGCTGGTTGAGTTAATTGATCCCCCATTATTTGTAGCTTGTAGGAAACACGCTGGGTCAGTGTGTGTTTGAACAGGTCCAGGCAGCCAGCTGAGTTGGCTCTGGTAGCCAATACCACGGCCAGGTCTCGAGAGCAACAGATGCTCTGTGCAAGACAACACCTGTTGCACTTGCCAAGCAGGCGGTCCAGCTGCCTGTCCATTCTCCGAACTGTCTAAGATAGTGGTGCTCCCAAATAGCACAGGGAGTGAAGGGAGCTTATGACCTGATTGTTAGGGCGTTATTACCAGAGAGGGTAAAAGCAGAGCAAGAGGCACGAACGTTCGTTAAGTTCTGTGTTCTATTTTCGCAATGGGGAGGGGGGAAAATCCCTCTTTATGCAGACCAGAATCAAGCCCTCATACGCTGATAAAAAAAAAAAAGATAACTGAAAAGTTTTTATTGTGACGTATCCACTTATGCAGACCGGAACTACTCATGTTTGCTCCCATTGTAACGTATTATGTTGCTCTATTTTGGTCAGTATTTAATGATCTTTGTTATTACTGTAAACAGAGGGCTAAAAAGATGCATTGCTTAGGGTGTGTGTAAGCCTAAGGTTTACCTCTTCATATGTTGTACTTCTAGTCTGGAAAGCTAGCTAAGAAAAGGCTAACTGTTTTGCAGTCCTAGTTTGTGACATTCATACCTGCAAACAGATACACCAATGGAAGCGCTATTTGATCAACATTTGGTTATCTACCAGCAAGTTTCTTCTCTGTTCTGCAGTTGATAATTCTCAGGCTCGGTAGACAGACATCACTGCTGAGTTCTGCAGTGTGTGTGTTTGAGCAAAATAGAATGTGTATCTTTTGTCAAGGTTGTTTTTTTAAGAAATAGTTTTTGGAGAGATGATATCTCCTTTTGTACAGTACACTTCCACACTGAAGAATATCATTAGTCTCTGAATGAAGCATTGGCACGGTGATGGAGTAAAGAGTCCCTCCTGTATTATTCAATCTTAGCATTCGATGCCTTACTGCAGCCTTGTATCTGTATACTACACTGGTTAACTTGTGATGCTCTCTCACCCTCCCCCCCTGACTGAGAGCAGGTCTCTCTTTTCGGGTGCACGCAGTGACACGGTTATCTGAGGTGCCAGCCGCGAGAGGCACGGCTGTGATTTTGGCATGACGACGGTGCCCGTTCTTGCCCGGTCTCCACTGGAGCCCATGGCTTATTGAAAAAAAGAATGGCGCCGAGGCTGTGTGTTTGTGCGCCGGGGCCACGGCAGGTGGAGCGCCGGTTTCGGGCCTTCTGTCGGCACGGCAGGGGTCAGCAGGCATGCCTGCCCTGCGAACTGTTCATTCATACAGCACATACTTGGCAAGTGCACAGGTTCATGCTGGACTGGGTAAAGTGGCCTCCCTGCTACAGAGCCTTATGCTTCTTAATGGAACAGGAGAGCCCAGAGCCCCAGTGGACGCCTGAGGACCACAAACCACAGATTGCCGATTACAACACAGCATTTTAGAATGAAATCCAGATTTTCATTTATTTTTTGAAGGCTTAGTAAAGACTTTTTTTTCAGTTGAAACTCTATTAAAATGGACTGCAAATAAACTTTTTTTCTAGATGACTTCCTGTCTGTCATTACTTTTTTGTCTTTGTCTGGTTTATCTTCAATTAGATTATCCAAGTCATGATTGCTCATTGCGGTGTTGGTAAATAAATGACCCTAATGACTTGTCTGCCCTCAACATGAGGGCAGTGCCTGCCTGGCAGCTTGGTGTCTGGCAGTGGGGATAAGGATCCGGTGGAGGATCAGCAGGAGAGGGGGCATGACGCTGTGATTGAGATGTCTGGGGAAGGCACTTCTGGGCATGGCCCTCCATACACATGCACGCACACACACACACACACACACACACACACACACGCGCGCGCGCGCAGATGCTAGTCGTGTCAGGCACCCTCTTAGGTCAGTGACTGTTTGTTGTTGTGGTGGGAGCTGAGATTAAGAGAAGGCTTTTCCAAAAAAAAAAAAAAAACACACGCAAAAATGTTTTGAACTCTGCAAGGCACACTTGGCTTGATCGGCTTGGTGAGACTTTAAAGTGCATGTTGCACTTCCCAAAAAAGAAAGCACGCATCTCAAATCCCCAAACCAGACACACCACCCCACTTATTTGTCCCCATGTGTTTGGTTTTGTTTACATTCTGAAACGATTGGAAAGTCAGTCGTAAGAGATTCGCCAATTGATATGCAAATTTGAAGGCAATAGCTAGGTCAAATCAGAGCAGAGAATTTATTTCTCCATTTCTGTAGATCTCTGACAATCCCTTTCTCTCTCTCCCCACCCCGTCTCTCTCTTTATCTCTGATTTTAAGTGATGTTGTATGCCCCTTCAGGAGGCCCAGCATGGGGAGCCAATAGTCTTGCTTTTCTTTTTGGGAGCCCTCTTGAACCTAATTACACCAGCAGATCCTATTAGCCCAATGGCTTGGCTGTGCTTAACTGGTGCTCAGTGAAGCCGCTGCTCATGGGACCTGAAGGCCCAGTTAAATTCACACACTTGGCCTGGGCCTGGGCAGTCCCGCTCCAGATTACACACAGTTATGCTGCGCTGCGTTACATTCAAGGACATTGCTGTCCAAACTCGTGGCATATCAAAGGCCTGATGCTTCTCTCTGTGTGTTTACGATATTGCAAGATTGTTTGTGTTATAGTGCATCTTCTGTCCATGTGACTTCTGTTAATTGAGGAAGGTGTCTTCAATGATGCCATATAAACGGTTCTGCACAGAAACTATGGTATTTTTACACTGAGAGAGGGTCACTTTCAGCTCACAGTGAATAACCCAGGTCCCGTGGGAAGCATGGACTTTGTACATTTGCACAGTGCAGCAGAAAGCATGAACACCGTCACTGACATTTTAAAATAAAACAACACACAGTATATAAAAAGAAGGGCTGTTTGATGACCAACTTGAAGTGAGAAAAGGCCAGAAGTGAGAGCAGGATCTCTGAGGCTTTTGACAGAGACACAGCAGCAGATGCCTTCCAGTTTTAGAGGTGAGGTGAGAGACAGTGAGGTGCTGGAGGGATTGTTCCACACTCTGGTGGCTTCTTCCAAGGGGAAAGACTTCCCTCTCTCTTTCTCCCTGCTCCACAGAGCAGGTGGAACATCAGAGGCACTGCTTTTTCATCCACTGGGTTTGCCCTCGAGATGAGCCAGAGGCCTTGTGGATTTGTCCCTTCCCTATGCTCTTCCCTGCACCCCCTACTCATCCACAACCCCTGTCCACACACACACACACACACACACACACGTATAACCCCCCCATCCTCTGCCTACCCTCACATCACCTACATTCATCCCCCTTACCCACCCCCCCTCACCCACTCCTCCATATCGCCTCCATGTCTTTTGGTTATGTAATCACACGCATGACATACTGTTCAGGCGCAGGCTATGGAGCTCGAGGAAGAGCCTCAGTGGCGTGAGGAGCCTGGAGAATGCAAACGCCGGAGGAGGAGTCCTCACTCGGCTGGAATCGCACGAAAGGCTGAAGCGATGAGCAAAGCAGTTTTACATGACCTATGTGTGTGTGTGTGTGTGTGTGTGTGTGTGTGTGTGTGTGTGTGTGTGTGTGTGTGTGTGTGTGGGGGCTAG
>JAVQKI010419764.1:0-13322 GCA_036025975.1 Nematalosa erebi | reverse complement strand
TACAGTTACTGATTGCAAGTCAAACAACATACATCTACTCTGTGTTCAAAAACAAAACAAACAAACAATTATACTTATATTTTACAAGTGTGCAGAACATTTCCATCAAAAAGGCTGAGGACATGTCAAACAGAATTCTCAAGGCACTTCTAGAGGTTTTCTAAAAGGCACATTCCAAAGCTGCAGTTTAAAAATTCCATCCAGATAAGTGCACTTCAAATTGCTCAGCCCAGTGAATCAGTATGTCCTCATGTTTCAAGCCTGCTACCCTCGTAGACCAGGGCTGAATCCATTGCCTTAGTCTTGGGCTCGTAGTTACCTCTGGCATCCTTTGTAACCACTGGACACAGATCCTGTTCACACCACCTGTAATTTAAACAGGAACAATTAGGCCTGGTGAACAATGAACAATTATGTCTATTGATGTCTATGTCTATGAAAAAGTGGTTCTAAAATATAACAGGTTGTTCTGAGATTCTTCAATACACTTTATATTTTTTAAATGAGTAATCATACAACTGACAAGTTGTGCTCCCTACTACCACATTTTGTACTTTTATTTATTTAGTTATTTATTTATTTAAATTATGTAGGCTACACAATTGACAATTATGATGAAAATCATGAAAACCTGTCCAAAAAAACATATACATCTGCATTACTTTGGGAGACTCCATTACTTTGAGGAGTCTAAATTGTTAAGTCAGCACTGTGGTTTTACCTCAGGGCAGCATAAACATCAGCTTGAGTTGCTCCATTCCAGGTGGCATGGTCTATAAGCAGGGCGCCTGAGAGTGACACAGAGGAGGGTGTGATGAATCAATCCTATTCTTCAAACTTCAACATCATTTAGGCAAAAATTTCTGTCAACATAAATTAATTTATAAAATTGTATGGTAATGTTGTGGAATTCTGTATGCTTAAATAAGTGAGATTTCAGAATTAGTTTACTAATACTATACTAGTGCTACAGTACAAGTATACTATACATGTTAATCTGTTGTATTTAATTCCATTAATAGTTTTGTCGGCTCATTCCATTGACTATCCTTACCCATATAGACCCGTGACAGGGTATAGGCCAGATCTCGAGCTGCCATCTCCATGACACTGGGTGGCCTTCGCACGGCGGAGCGCATGAACTCTCCCAGTGCGGAGAGGGCACTGTTCACAGCCCCTACAGCAGGCTGCAGCGAATGACCAGCGTCTACAGCTAATGTCTTCATCTGCAGGCAAAGAAAGGCTTTATTAGTTTTTAACGGCAGGTTCTGCCGTAACTTGGTGTAGGACTCAGACAAGTAGATAAAGAGACAATCAATGAGATTTTAGGTTTCAAAATGGCTAAAATGTGGACATATCTTGCCCTTGGGACCCTACATTACCAGACAATGGCCCAGTTTCAATGTCCACCCTTACAAAGGCACAGAGTTAAATGCACGTTAACGGCAATTTTGCGAGGGTTTAGGGATATCCTGCTGTCAAAATCTGAAGTGCGTGTGGGTTCAGTTGCATCCTTTCTGAGCCCTTTCCTAAAGACGGTATTGCATGCAGACTTTGCTCAAGGGAATTCCCCACAGTTCATAAGAGTTGTAACATGGAACAGTGGAGAATCATGGAAACATCAAAAAAGCGCCTGTAAACAATTTACAATTCAAGAAACATAAACAAAAGCGTGATTGCAATGTGACTTTAGTTTTGTTAATTGAACAATATATCGCAGCTGGGGTCCCAATCAGGCAAGGTTAGCACTCACAGCCCTGCAAACTTAGGTAAGTCTGTGAGGGCTCAGGCCTTAGCCTGAGGGAGAGTATTGAAACTCAGCCAATGACTGAAGCGTTCAGAATTGTCTAACTTACCTTCACGTCAGCGAAAAACGAGTCCAAAACCTGCCCTGAGCTTTTGGAGATGCAGCGGAGCACGTCGAGGGCCAGAATGTTTGTAGTCCCCTCCCAAATGCTAAGGACCTGAGGCAGAAGCAAAGAAAAATGTTTC
Organism: Nematalosa erebi; assembly: GCA_036025975.1. NCBI lineage: Eukaryota > Metazoa > Chordata > Actinopteri > Clupeiformes > Clupeidae > Nematalosa > Nematalosa erebi. Next base: position 11,330 of record JAVQKI010419764.1, on the reverse strand, counting down.
AAAACCTAATAGGCTCAATTCTGCCATTCCTGTCACTCAGTGTGAAAATCATTCCGGCTATTTGTATGCATTTGTTTCTAGCTCTACCTGTGCATCTCTTAGCATTCTGGGTAATCCTGTGTCTTCAATGTAGCCTTGACCCCCAAAGCACTCCAGACCCTCAGAGACTACAGCAACAGCCTGAGAAAACACAGAAAAATGACGATTTTCATGCACAGACTGGCAAAATAATTCGAGTTCAACACCAGAAAATTATTTTTTGTCAAAATGACTATGTCTGGACCTCAACACCATCCAAAAATATGTCATTTTAGGTTTCTGTCCACTCAGCAGTACATACAGGAAGAGAAGAGACTCGCCTGTTTTCCTGTGTAGAGTTTGGCCACGGTGGTGAGCAGCCGGAGCAGATGGAGCTCCATGTCGGTGGCGACGGCGCTTTCCTCTTTCCCCAGCAGGCGACAAACCTCCATCATGAGCAGGAAGGCGGCACGTGTCTCCACCTGCAGGACACACAAGGGGAGGCATGTTTGCTGTCTTAACTATAGTGCAAACTGGGCTTAGCCAACACAGCTAACACTACCTAAGTAACACTAACCAAGCAGAGAATGGCTTGATCGTGTGATACACCTTTGCCATCTCTGGTGTTATTTATGATTTATAATGTCATTTAGTTTTTGCCCCACAACTCATCACTACCATTTTGTTTTCCCACCAACTGTCCCCGCACAGGGCAGTGGTGGTCTGTCTTTGTTCTAAAAAGAGGTGTGGGAAGGACAGGGGAGCCTGAATGGCATTGAGGTTCAGGAGCTGATAAAGAAGCTGTCCAGCTGGCCTGGACAGACAGGTTTTTCTCTTCTGTTCTTTTCTTTTTTACAGCACTAATAATGAAAGGGCTGCATTTTTAGAGAGAAGAATAGAATAGAAGAAGAACAAAGAACAGATATACCAGTTAAAAAAAAAAAAAAAAGTTTTACTGAATATTGCAAAATGACTGTTTCTAGTTGACATTCGCCCAGCTACGCTGGATGTCTCCCACAATATGCAGGGATACTCTGTTCTACAGTATTCACGATCAAACTGATGCTTGAATATGTTTATAATATATGAATATGTTTTTGCCAATGTCACTGTAATGAGCAGAGTTAATCTGAAGTGAGACTAGAATAAACTGTTGACTTTCAGTTATATGTTTAAAAACAATAATCCATTAACAATTTCTAACAATTTAAAGTAGCAATTAAGGATATGGGCTGTGGAGCTCTTCTCCTCACCTCCATCCTTGCCATAGTTTGCACATGCAAAGGATGGTCCTTCAAGAACTTTCCAAAAACAAACCGTTTGGTAGCATACTCTCGGCTCAACTGAACGATTCTATAGGAGACAAAAATCATGTCACTTAGTTTGCTTTGAAATGCATACCTGTCAGCTAATACACACATTAAATGTCATAGTACCCATACCTTCTCATTGAGGCCACTGCTGATACTGTGTTGTGAATCCGTGTGAGAGTTAGCATGTTAGCGATGGAAGCCACCCCTCGACCTTCTGCTGAAATCTTGAGGGAAAGTGACAATTAACAGTAACAGCTTGATTTTTTTTGTGGCATGTTTTAACAGGCAGTTATTTCATATCATCTTCATTCTCATTGTGATGCTACAGTATGTGGTCTGAGATTTTGTCCGTTGGCATGCTAGAAAGTCTATATAAGTGCTGTCAGCAGGGTTGGTGGTGATGTTTGCATCTTTGCATGCATTCTACATAGTTGGTCTTTCTACCATATATATATATATATATATATATATATATATGCATATAATCATTGTAAAATTCTGGCCTGATGAGAGAGTAATACAGAAATACTACAGGGATGCACATGAACACTACATGGTGGTATTGTTTTGCCATTTTCTACCATCCTGTTAATATAATCATTAGTTAAACCCTGACCTGATTAACACTGGTGGCAATAATATCAGGATGCACAGTCACAACACAGTCACAACACCACACAGTCACATAACATAAAAAAAAAAAAAAAAAATCAGCATTTCCTACAACTGCATGCATCTGCATGATTTCCCACTCTGTGGCGTGAACTGACCAAGTGTGCTGGCAGGCCGTGCAGCAGGAGCTCTGCAGTGGGCATCTGCCGCGTGCCCAGCTTCTCCTTCAGCCGCTGGACCTCAATGCCGTTTAGGTTTCCCTGTCCGTCCCACACCTCTGCGTAGAACAAAGACAGACCACCACTGCCCTGTGCAGCAACAGGTGGTGGGAAAATAAAACGGAAGTCATGAGGTGTGGGGGAAAAAAGAAATGAGAGTATAAATCATAAATTACATGATTATCTATGATGAGAACATGAGATGGCAAAGATGCATCACATGATCAGTCTAGTCTCTGCTTGGTTACTAGTGTCACTCGGTTAGCGTTAGGTCTGTTGGCTAAGCCCAGTGTGCACTATAGTTAGACTATAAACTTCCACAAACATACTTCAGCCACAAAGACACACCAGCTTCTTTCAATAATTCCTTGGGCTGGGTGGGACTGTTTAATGTCAAAAGCAAGAATCAATGACTGTGGTGGATCCTTGTATGTGGCTTTGTCTCCTTGTCTCCCTTAGAGTTTTCTATTTGGAAGAATAAGAATAGAACAAGAATAGAAAACTCCAACCTGTTTAGTTTGTCCATCTTTGTCAGGTATCCGTGCTAGCGTGAGCGTCATATTTGCATCAGTGGCAGATGTGAACCACTTGAAGCCTCTGAGCTTGTAGGTTCCTTCAGCCTGCGGCCAGGCCACTGTCTCTGTCCCACTAGCTGGGAACGAGGAAGAGTTTGTTTTGTATTTTCACAAAAAAAATGACAGAATGACTGAATATCTTGTTGCGTACTGAACACACAGAATGAAGTGCATAGTGTCATGACTTCATTTTTCATTATTTTTCCACCTCCGTTGAGTTGGCTTTCAGTCTGTCCAGTCTCTGACTAACAAGATTTATGAACGTAACATTCTGTAGCCTTACCAACATCAGAACCCCCTTTGCGCTCAGTCATCCACTGACCCGAGGTCCAAAAACGTTTGGGGTCACGAGAGGTCAGTCTCTGAAATGCCTCCTCCACTGGCAAGTCTCTACCTAATGACTGACAACATGACAGACAACATGCAACAGGCCTGATTAGTAAATATACCAGACCAAAAATAATTACAGTAACTATTGCCCGAATATAATCCACTCCATGTATAAACTGCAAGACAGTGTTTTATGGGATCAGGAATCATCAGAATCAGGAATCATGGTATGATGACAGAGAAGTAGAGAGTCAATCTGTTGCTCCTGAATGTATTAACCTCATAGCTTAAGACATCTGACAAAATCAATTTATTAACCTCAGTCTGCAGTTGGGAAATTACAGTTTCTCTTTCCTATTCACACGATACAGCTATGGCAGCTAGAGGGCAGCAAAACCTTTTCTTCTTGTCAAAATTCAACAGAAGCGTTTGACTGGCAGCCCATACACCCCATACCTCAATGACTTTGGCTGCTCCGTCAGTCATGGCCAGAGGACAGGTGTACAGCCCAGACGAGGGGGCATAGAGAAAGATCTTAGCCATCTGGTACACACGGCTACAAGGCATTTCAATGAGAGAGAAGTCATTTAGTTATTTCACTCAGTTATGTCTAGCTGACATAAGGTGATTGTCCGGAATACTTCCAACCATAGCTCCGTTGTTTAAGCTCAATTGTGTTCTGGTGGTATGCAGAAGAACGTATTTTTACCAACATAGACCAAATAGTTAACAGTTTCATTTCCCATGGTCCCATTCAGTTAGCATAAGCAGCCGGTTCACTATATTGATGTATCAAATTCTCTCATTACCGGTATTCTTCCTACCGACAGCACTTGCCTCTGTGAGCTCAAAACATAGGGCTATGGTTGGCAGTGCTCCAGACTCATGGATTTCAGTAAATAAAACATGGAAGTTAGACTAGGTTGGAAGTGGTTAGTGCCCAGCAACACAACTCATCAAATTTAACAACAAAATGAAGAGAGACACAAAAAACACATTTCTCTAAGAATTTAGGCAAAGTCATCTAAAGAGCACTAAACAGCATCCAAGAGGGAACATCTACATATCATCTGTCTGGCATATCAGAAAGAAAGAAATGATTAAATCCCCCACCTCCACTCTCCATAGCACCTCTCGTATCCTGCGGCAACCAGGCCCTCCTCAGCTGAGATCTCCTTCATGCGGGTCCAGGCTGGGGAGGTGATGATGTGGTCTGACCGCCGGCCCCAGGCATCAAAGTGCTTCAAGCGTGGAGGGTTTTCCTCACACTCCAGACCAAGTGCATCAATCTCCTGCACCAAACGCTCCCCAAACCTAGTCAAGTCTTCCTCCACATCCTGGGTGATAAAAGTGGTACAACTTAAATTGGTTGACTTCCAGGGCCCCCCCCCCCCCCCCCTAAGTCTTAAGGCCTGAACTCTAAAAGATTTATATACATTCAATTTGACTCATGCCCTTTATGTCAGGGCTTAAGAGGGATTCTGAAAATGTACAGAGAGTTGGATTATCCAGATGTCCCATTTTGACCATCTGTGGTCTATAAACATGTATCAGAATAATAAATGCATTGTGTAAAGATCAGCACTCATGGATTTCAGTAGTCAAGCGACACCGGTGGCGCAACCTAATCATGGTCAGATCAGGTCTGACCTACCCGTGAGGGTAAATGTCGGCGCAGGTAATTTCTCAGTAAGGCATCTTCCAGGAAGGGGTTCTTCAGGAGAGGCTTGTCTTGAAAAAATGTTCCAATGGATGAGCGTGAGAACACGGGGCCCTCAGGCAGTTCCGCAGGCTGCTCCCAGGAGTCCGTCCGGCTCTGCTGAACACCACTGCTGCGTGACAACGACCGAAACAAAGGGAACCAGAAGGCCCGCTTACTGGTGCTCCCAACGTGCCGGCCTAACCAGAGGAGGGCCATCAGATCGTAGAAGTCGTCTGTGAAACAATGCAAAAGCTAAAATTGTGAGATTTATTTCAAAAGCTGGTAGTTGGAGTAGAAAATATCAAGTACTTGTCTAGGCCTAAATCTACTCTACTTGCGGCTAAATCATCTTCAAACCACGGGCCACAGACATCTGAATGACATGATGACAGGTTGCAAAATGGATATGGATAAGGTTGTTGTCTCATGATAAGAGCAATTAGTAACAACCTCTATTCAAATTAATATTATGTGTAATATTTGGCAAACAAAACAGTGACGGGACTGTAGACCTCACATCAGCGGCTGGCTAGATCCCAGCAATTCAAAAGTGTGGTCAGCTGCTGTCCCTTGCTGCAAGGTTGCGCTGCGTGCGTATTTCTCACCGGCCATTGCTGGCGGGGGGAAGTAGGTGAAAGTGTAGCTAAGTGTAGCTTGCCTATACTACTCATAACAATCAGTGATAAACTGCAAAATAAGTTGCATAGCCTACATGCCAGAATATCTTAAGTGTTTGGACGCACGACGTTACGCAACGCAACTGACGTTATGTTTTGTCCCGCTGTATCTACAGAGACAAAAATGTCCCTGGTTTAGCCTAATAACGTTTGTTGTTTGGTCGCAAGGAAGTCCTCCACACTGCACCAGGTTACTCCACGGCCATTTGACAATATGCAGTTTGACAAAGCTTTCTACAGCCAAACTTACCTAGGTTACGTCTTTTGTTATGCTCCGTTTGACACTTCAGTGCACACAAACTTTCATTTCAGTAGGCTTTATACTGCCACCCTATGGTTAGGAGTGGCATATTAGTTTATAGTTTGTCTAAAAAATATTCTACTGAAACATGCTAAAATACCATCCGTGATTCTTTTGGCAAAATTTTTGAAATTAGAAACATTGCCAAAATTATGTGAAAACACACCCAGGCTGGTTCACCAGCATGTCCCAGGCTCCAAGAGATGACAACATCAATCAAACATTTAGGTTTCACAACCAAAAATCTAAATATATGCATTTAGACCAAAAGTATCTAAAGCACATAGAGTATCTTCGAAAAAGAAAAACAGCTGTCCCCTAAGACTGAAAGACATAATAAAGACTCACTCTGGAGGATATGCCTTTAGATTTACAACAAAACGGGGAAAGGGCTACTCAATTACCTGGAATCACCATCTCTGTTACAGGTATCAATTTAAATCTTTTTATTACAAATGCTTGTTTATCTGCATCAGTTTTTCTGCCTTGTCTAGTTATGTAATATTCTCTAGATTTATGGGTGTTGGCACCTCTTGATGCAGTGAAAGAGGGGAACAAAGTCACACAAAGTTTGGTGACTCTGACCTGCAGCAATGATGCCAGCCCACCAGTGCACAACCTGTTACATGAAGACTGGAGCTGAATCTCTTCTCAGGGGTACAGGGGAGAGCATCAGCTTCAATGTGATCTCGGACACCAGTGGACTTTAATAATATGAGGCACAGAATAAAGAAGGCTTTCAGAACTCTACTGAAGTTTCCAGGTTAAGGCCCCCGCACACCGGTTCCGACACAGTGCTGAGCACTGCGCTTCCAACATTCCATTCCATTGTTTTCAATACAACCGCGCACACCAGCGCCGAACTTTGCTGCCGTCGGAAGCAAATTACGATTGAAGTCTATTTTGTCGGAAGCCGCCATCCATGCTCTATTGTGACGAAATTAACCTCTAACCAGAGCCATTATGTCATTCGCATAGCCTATGCCTACCTACAGAAACGGGCCAAACTAGGCCTGTTTATCGCGATTCAATTAAATGTCGCCATTAATGCAGGGTATCTAAACAACATAGAACTTGGCTCATCTTGGTAAGGAACAAAGCAGATTTCCGCAGGTTACTAGCATGGAAAATAAAGCTCACAACAAAATGAACTTTGGTAAAATGTAGGCCTAGTTGATAAGAGAAAGTTCAGCCGTCGCTGCTGTAGCCTAGGCTATTGAAAGTTGGAGTGTTCAGTAGCCCTATTCAAGGCTTTCTATCAGTTCACATAACGAAAACGAACCAAGTTATTGATTTTTTTTTTAATTAAATATAGACTAGCCTACCTGAACAGCTGTTGAAATAGGCAACGATGTTTCCTTTCAGGGAGTTTTCTGCTTGTTATCATTTGAATTGACAGAGAAAGATAAGGGCATGACATTAACTGTTAGATGAGAGAGGCTCAATTAAAAACCTGATAAAAGAATGTTGTCAATCAGGCCTACAGATGTTATGCAAGGCAGCCTGTAGTGCGCATATAATGTAGGCTAGGCTATATGACATATAGCCTAAAATGATTCATGGGTTTGTTTTATTTTCATGATGGAAATGTGGCCGCATGCCTTGTTAAAAACAACTGGTTTGCTGATTGGCACGCAAAACGAATAAGACCATTTCTTTTTGGTAGGCTTACAACATGTCAAGAAGGTTCCCGACCCCTGGTATAACTGTTATTATTATCATTGTTTAATATCAAAATCCAAATTCCGAATATTCGTGCATAATTCTGTAAAACAGTCTAGGCCTATCTTAGGGAAGATGATCCTTATTATCATTAACCTGTAGACATGTAGCCTAGGCAAGACACTAAATTGCTATGCTGTAAATAAAAACTGGTGTTATGTTCAGAGCTACATAAAAATGTAGGCCTATTTGAGTAGCCTGCAGATGTTTAAAGAAGTGTTTTTTATTCGTGATTTTTCGATTAATCGTGATTATTTAATAATTCTATAAGACGCACGTGAGTAGCCTATAGGCAAATTTAAATTTAGACCGTTGTTTTAAAGCTACTAAGGCTATAGAATACGAAATGGACGACGAAAAGCTTATAATTGAAGTGCAAAAACCTATTTGAACTGCCAAAATTTTGCAGTCTGCATCAACAAGTGCCATAAGCACGACTGAGAATGTTCTTTTATAATTAAAAAAATGGCTGCCCGAATTTTTTGGCGCAAAGACGTTGACATGTTTCCCGTCAATGGCTCCCAGGCAATGGGGAAAATTTAGTTTCTCTTCAAATCGTTTGGCTGTTGCCCTCCATGTGTCCGCTGTTGGTGTTGGCAGGTGAGATAGGCTAATTTTAAACGGTAAACAATGGCGTCACAGGTTAGATGGACTGCCTGTGACACAGTTCGCTCCCCTAGCCTGTAGCTGAAGGCAAGACTGCTATATGTCTCTCCTGTTGCAAGATATCTGAAAGAAACAAAAGCATTTGATAGACAAAATACTCGAATGATTATTGAAATGCAGAACCTTTTCCTTATATAATATATAGAATAATTAGCCTTAAGTAGCCTACCTCTATCTATCTATCTTTGAATTTAGGCCTATCCTCCACTGGAATGAAAGTTGCGTGTTTGCTCGAAACTTTGCTAATTTGCTTAATTAAGCGCTAAGATGTGCAAGTGAAAACAAAGAAAACAATTCAAGACATTGCCACAGTTTATGACCCTTGTAAGACTAATCTGCATGAAAGATGCTGGCTCGCTAAATGTCTTGTTTCTAGTAAAGTGAAATGTCACGTCCATAACACTGCCATACTTTTATAAAAAGAGAGAATAACCTATGTGTCTATCCTTAGGAAACGAATGTAAACTGAGGTGGACCCAGCTGCGAGAAGCTTTCCAGAAGTGGAAAAAAAGGCAGCAACAACCCAGTGGTTCTGGAGCAGTTATCCAGAAAGACTGGAAATACGCAGAGGCCATGTCTTTCATTGCACCATACCTCGCATGCAGAAAGTCAGTACTGTTTAGATCTGGGCAATTTCACGCAAAATTTTGTCGTCCATAACACCAACACATTTAATAACATATTGTAGCAATCTGCTAGGTGTGGATTATATTTTTGCTTTTGCGTGGAATTAGCCTAATTGTCTATTTTCGCTGAGTTTTTTTTTTTTTTGAGGTCTTCATTTTTTTCTTTTAGAAACATTGGGCCGCACTGTGTAAGCGCATGAAGTGCGCGCACGGGTAATACCGTGAGTGCGCGCTGGTGGGAGACTGAGACTGAGAAAGAGACTCTGTGTTTTGGGAAATATACATCTAGAAAATCTTTCGCTCTTCTTGTTTGTAGAGCCAATTTTTGTTTAATTTTTTCACATAATTAGTTGCATCATACAAATACTAAGCCATTGTGTTGGCGTTATGGACGTGACAGTTTGCATGGGATTGTCCATGCATGAATAGGTCCAGACTTTGACACCTTACTGGTGAGAACCAAAATAAGCTATTGTTAATTTTTACAGTTCGATCACAAATATGGGAGATGGTGCTGAAGACATGAATGAGGATTTGCCTGAGACGTTGGAGATCAGCCAAAACAGTGAAGAACTGAGAGAAAAAAGATTGAGAAAGACCGTGAATAAAAGAAAATCAGAAGTAGTAGATGAAAAATTAATTGAAATTCTGAACCAGCCCCCACCAACACAAAAAGAACATGATGATGTGGAATTGTTTTTATTAAGTTTGGCACCTCAAATGAGACGACTCACCCAAAGATACCAAACAGCAGCCAAAGTTCAAATTTTGACAATTTTAAGTAATTTGGAACTCCAGGAATTTAGGCCACCCAACCAAACACCCCCACCACATTTCAGCAACTGCTTTGAAGGAGGATCCTCTCCAAACACACCATGGGAGTCGCAAGGCCAGTACACGCAACAGTTCAAAAGCGTACGACCTTGGGAACACTTCGAGGTCTAGTCTAATTTGTGATTTGTGTTTTATCCCTTACATTGTAATCTAACGGATGAATAAATTAGTTTTTGCCCATTCAGTCTGAATCCTTTTTTTTAACACATAACAATTTTACAGGATACATTGCTACTTCGCCTACACCATTCAAAATGGAACTGAAATTGCTACTGACTTATCGGATCGAATGAATAGACTATATTCAGCCTAAATGGGTTGAATTTAGATTAGGCCTATGTTCTTTTTGTAACACCCGCCCTTATTAGGCTACTAACAAGAATTAGTTTCCTAAATTCCCATGCACCTATCAGGCCAGCACTTAGAGGGGACTTGGGAGTAGCCTATTTCAGAGGGGGTAATGATGTCGATGCAGCCTTTATCGTAGGCCTATAGCTACATTTATGTTAAATACACCCTGGCATAGCTACTTATTTATTTAGCCTTCACTATAAATTTGCAACTTGCCTTAAAGTAACGGCTAATCTTTGTCGAGCCTCAATCGGTTCCCTGAAGTTTGTTTGTTGTCTTGTGATGTCTGGTCCAATGATGTTAAGTATTTCTTCCATCTGCCCGGGTGTCATTCGAAAATATCTCTGGTGCCTCTCTGAATCCAATGCCAGCTCTTGCACCAAGTTGTGATATGCTCCTTGCTGCTGACGTCTCTCATTTAGTGGATGGACCCATACACGGCCTCTCTCCTGCCGTCTGCGGCAAAGTAGAAGAGCAGCGACTGTCCGTCTGTCTGTCAGTAAATGCGCTTTCAAGAAGAGAAGAGACCCACAATTTATTGTTGGCCAAGGCCTAGGCCTACTGCTATATTAGCCTATAGTTCATTTTATGATTTAAGATCACATTGTAGGCTAGGCAACAGACCTAGGTCTGGAGAAGACAGCCTAGGCCAACCACTTGATTGAAAACTAAAGACCAATACTGCCTGTGTCAAATTGATTCCCTATAGAAATAGGCATAGACCTAATTACGGTAAAAAGTCGCACAATGATTTCGTGTCTAAAAGTAGGCTAGGATTAGAGAAGAGCAGTTATTACTTACCCATTTTTATTAACCGTTAACAACAGCCCTTGGCAAATGGTGATTCCAAGAGACTACTATGACGTCCGCGCCTACGCACTGCGCGGCCGGTGTGCGGGGACAAACGAAATTGTCGGATTCGAAAGTGCTCCGCAATGCTGTCGGAACCGGTGTGCGGAGGCCTTTAGTGTTAATGTGGTCTAGCAGAGCTCAGTGATCTTTGGCGAAGACTATTAGCTCACTCACAGTGCAAAAGTGCCATCCTGTGTTGAAAGAAAGTTATATATTCAGCTACAATTCATTACACTACAAAAGGGGTTTTTAATTACCTTTGATCTCATTTACTCATACTTTTGGCTATACTATACTGACAGCACTCAGCAGCTTTGAATAACAAGGGTAAAGGTTGATTTACACTGCAAATTTTCCTTTATTATTAGTTGGGAAATGTAAGGAAGGATATACAGGATGTGGGTACAGGTGTCATAGATAAACAAAATGAAGATAAAAGCTAGGGATGTGTGGTAGTAATGTTTTTACTGTTGAATTTGACCACCTGTAAAAACTCTTAAAAACTGTCTTACTAGAACTAAACAACCTTGTAT
>JAVQKI010419606.1:0-10757 GCA_036025975.1 Nematalosa erebi | reverse complement strand
TCTTCTCCCAAAACACCACGATAGACTGCATGGCTTATTTAATATGTCTCATTTGGCATATATCTTTAATGAGATTAGGAACAAGACATGTTCAACCACCAATATTATTTTGTGTACAGCATATTCCTTAGATAAAGCAGCAGCCAATGATTTAACCTATTTTCACCTGAATCCAGGAGCAAATAAGGCCATTCGTTATGTAGCTACCCTGCAGAATTGTTTCAAGAGCAATCATTGAAACTGAAGTTTGTATGACATTTGCCTGCGTTAAGGGCTACACTTTTTCATTCCGTAATCTTTAAGATAGATAGCCGACTGGATAGTGCTGCACAGGCCTAAGACACAAAACACGAATAGAGGCCGGTGTCATTATGCAGTTAGTAGTCTACTGAATGTAGGTTATAGAATATAGAATAACAAATACGTAGCTTTTAAGGGTCAGCCTGTCTTTATCAGTCGTCTAAAAAAATGTATCTTTCACATCAATCAAGTTGATTACTTTCGGGAAAAGGCGCCCTCTATCGCATTCCCTGTACTACCTACACGACTTGTCCCGGTTGTAACGGGTACTAAGGAGTGCGAGAGGCGAGTCCTCTCATGTTTCTCTGTAGGAACAATCTACATCAAACCGTGACGCCCCGAGCTTGGGTAAACCAAGAGCTTGGACCGCGACACGAAGATTTAATTCTTAACCTCAACCGTCCCCATATAGAAAACCTACTATTTGTATGGAGCAGCCTAAACGCGTGAGTAGTAGCAATTCTTATTTCTATTAGTGGGGGACAGAGCCTTACTATACCAATGTCTCTGGCTTTACCAAGCTGGTCATAGCCTGTAGTGTAGCTAGCCAGCTAGCTAACGTTATTCTGCTACCGTTAGCGTGTGCGGTGCGTGGTTTAACGGTTGTTATCTGACTGTTTCTGCTCTGAGTCCTTGTGTCTCGCATAGCTGTGAGGTAAGTTTAAAGTCTGGTTTCCAGCTGTGTCACGGACGCAAACTGATTAAGCGAGTTGGTTATGTGTTCTTTAGATGTTATGCAGATCACCATTGGCATACAGCTAGCCTCGGTAGCTGAATAGGCATGGTGGTACTGGTATGTCATGCTCTGGAGGATGCAGTTAGCAGTTAGCCAAACAAACTGCAAAGCGGGGAGTTCTTTGGATTGTAACGGGATGCTATTTCCACATGAAATCTAACTTCCTACTAACGTGCTGTGGAGGGCCAGTACATACAGTTTAAATCCACTTCAGCCGATACCTAATCGCGTACCTTTTCGGGCAAGGTTTCCACATTTAGGGTATCTATTCAGACCACCGATCCACGAAATGCTAACGTATGGAAATGCTCTTATGAAAGGGGATAGTCTAAGAGAAAACTTGTAACGCTAGCCCGCTAGCAAGCCTCCTTACATACACTAGTATTAGCCAGTTTGGTGCAATTTCGTCTAACAGTCCTGTCTCTTTGCAAGGGTCAGTTACTGTACACTTAAAAGTCTTGTCTAAAAATAAACTATCAAGAATAAACGTGTGCCTCTTCTCAGGGCAGAAAGCAAGCTGCATGGATCACACATTCGTGGCTTGACTGTTCACGTGAACGACGCGAGTGGGATCTGAAATTATATTCGTGTAAAGTACAGTAATACCTGATGCGACATTATAGGCTCTTGGTAGTGAAAGGTGAAGTGTCGATCTCAATGCATTAAAGTCTAGACTCAATATTATAGCTAACCCTGACAAGGGGACATTGTATCACCTCTGTGAGCACCCCAATGTGGCCACACGACAGACAAAATTCACACAGTGGGAAAGTCGATGACTGTCTCGTGCGTCAGGTGATGAAATAACAAACGATGTGCTTCTTTGACGCTTGTTATGGGAATCAAGCATAGTGAGCTGACGTAATTGTCCTCATGTGGTCGTTTTCTAAGCGCTAAAAGTGTCTTGAGGTCTGAGGGGTAAAAAAAGGGCCCTGAAGACACAATTTTTTTTTATGTCTAAGCTCACCCTTTTTGTGCTATGAGTGATCTTTGGGCATGTTTTAACAGATAGGAGTCCTTTTGAGAAATTGTGTTCTACAGGCAATACAAAACCATTAAAGCAACCCTGAACAAGTCTGGGCAACTGAGGACACTTATAGTGTTTTATTGGAAGGATTTGTATAGAGGGCTTATGTGGCATTAGAGATGCATATTGTTCAGAGATTTTTTTTTTGTTAATAGTGATGGTCTTGCTCGTTTTTCACTTGTTTTAAGGTAACTTTGAAGTGAGACCTCCCCATTTTAAAATTGGCCTTTATCTCCTTGAAGAAGCGACTGAGTGGAGAAGGTTCAGCAGCAGGATTACAGGGGCCTTAGGCTAGGAAGATAAATATCATATTAAATTTTTCAACAACAAAAAGCACAGACAACTTTCACAGTGTAAATAATGCAGAAGCAAACCTGTGTTTGACCTCGGCTGAACAAGGGAAGCCTCTATACTGCCTGATACCCCCCTTCCCTTTTCTTTTTTTTTGGCCTGGGTTACATTTGCACGCAAATTCTGTGCTCTCAGAAGCTCCAAAGACTTGCTTAACTCCATGCAAAACTGCGTTCATTTCTTTAGACAAAAACAGATTTTTCAGTGCATTGCAGCAGATTTCTATATGAGGTGTCGGATGCATTCAGTGAATAACATTATGCCGTAAGTACTGCAAACCAGCAGAATTGCAAATTCATAACATTAAGACAGTTGTAACAAACACTAACAGTTGTTCTCTGGTTTAAGACCCTATTTGTCAGATCGCAGTTTGTTTATGAAAATAATAGACCACCTGTTTTGTCTTTTGACATGGAAGTGTGCCATCCGTTGGTGCAGATGGGCCACAGTAGAGGGTGAGCTGTTGGCTTTTTGCGTGGCAGGCATGGTGCTCACTGGGGGCTTCCACTGATGTTTCGAGCGCCATGGCCCTGCTTTCTCAGGTTAACCCGCTTTTAATGCTGGATTGAACCCAACCAACCATCCAATCCCACTACCCTCTAACCCTATTCGGCTCTTGCTTTGCTGTTTTGCCCCCCCCCCCCCCCAGCCCTTATAAGGGTCAAGAGAGACATGGATTCTACAGCAAGCAATCAGGCAAATTGACTGGAGCAAAAGGGGGACAGAATGTGCTTATAGTTTTATTCCTGCTTGACTGTTTTCTTTTGACCTCTGCTCGGGTAAATTTGATAGTCAATTTTCACTTCCTGTGCATAAAACCATAAGCTGTCATAATGCTTTTGAAAACAAGTTTGGCATAATGTAATGTAGGGCTATATAGAGTGAAGGTTTCATTTCTATTTTTTTTTCTTCCTCCGCATGAATCAGACTGCGTATGTTTTGATATTTTACATTGATTGAAATCTGGTTCGTCTGAGGTTGCCGCTGATGGTAATTGTGGGCCTTACGTAACTAGACATTCCCTTTGGCTTCTAGCCTAACAGAAGAATGGTGGAAATTGGAATGGAAAAGAAAAATCGCATGAAAATGAGATGTGAAATCAGTTGTAAAGGATTAGCCTAGGCAGAGATACAGTCAGGAAGGCACAACCTACACAGTCAGAAATCTTAACCTTTTCTACCCCTCTAGGACGTATTTTCATTCTGTTTTTTGTCTGATTTGGGTGCATCAGTATTATTAGTTTTATATAGTAAAGAAACATCACATTGTAGCATATTGATGAACACTTTCATGGCCTGAGGTGGTTGTACTGTGTTATGTGCTGTGTACCTGTGTTACATGAAGCTTAGAAAAGTGTGTTTTGCATTATTAGACACTTGGAGAGTTCCATTCTGGTCACAGTATGAAATGCCTTGATTGTTTGAAATCTGTAATTATGCCTAATTTTTCCTTTTATCAAACCACTCCCCATATTTGACATGAAACGGATGTGATTTAGCCTTTGCCTAATTGCTTATTAACAATTAAGAGTGTCATTGTGAGCAGAATGTTTTGCATGTTACTTGCTCCTTTCTGGGTAGTGGGGGGTGATGCTAAGAAACAGCTGATTGCTACAGTACAGGCTTGTAGCTTATTGAGTGAGTTAATGGATGGCTTGAAAACAAGACATTGGGATGTCTGAAATCTTGCTAAGTCTTCTAAGTTGTAACTGATCTAAAACCATTTGTGGGGAATAAGAATCGTTTAGCATGTTAATGGTTAGCTAATGGAAATTGGGACTAATTAGTGCACTGTGTTGCCAGACCCATCTTTATTTCTCACTGTGTCTGTATCCTTGGAATGATATCAAAGATGAAGGTCTTGCCAAAGAGAGGAAGTACAGTGTAGGTGAAATTTGAGAGGAGAGATTTATCAGGTAGGTTATTTTAATGTCTGTTTTTAGCTTGTTTTGTAGATGGGTGTGGCCAGACAAATCTTCCATGCTCATTAATTCTGGTTGATTGTGTATGAAGTGATTAGAGACATTTGGAGTAGGCCCTAGGCTACAGCAGAAGTCACATGTTTTGTCAAAGTTAAAAACAACAACAGCACCAGCAACAAAAATGGGAGGCCTGTTGTTTACGTTCACGTTCAGGCGGCAGTAGGCCTGCACTGTGTTTGTTAGCAGTGCTCAATGAAATTTTAATTCAGTTCAAGTGTGAGGTTTAATTGACACGACAAGTATTTTGCATTGCCAAAGCAGATCATGTAAATCGCAAACCTATTCTTTTTAAGCAAAAATGTGGAAGCCCATGTTTTGTGGTGATGAAAACACAGTAGGCAATGAAACATCAGCTGGCTGGTTGTCTGTGTTTTTAGATGTGTGAAATGAGCAAAGCTCTTACATACGCTAATGTTAGAAGTAGATAAGTTGGATTTGTTGCAAACTGCTGGCTTTTATAAGGCGTCACAGTTGTGCCTTTCTGAAGCACATGTTCCCATTAATGGCAGCCGATCACTCGTAATAGTTGGAAAAAAACGGCATGATTTTTCCCAAATCCATCTCTCTTTAAGATCTTTCAAATGGTTCAAATTAAGTCTGAAATAACCCTCTTTCGCTGTATGATCTGGCCTATGTGATTTCTCTTTCACAAGAAAGAGACCAGCTGTTTTACACGGTAATCTGTTAATGCAGTGCAGAAGAGGCGTTTTTCTGTCCCCACCATATAGGCTAGCTTTTGTTGGAAAGTGCCTAGTAACCTTCTTACACAACCATCCGGCAATCATTAGGCCATATCTGTGGTGTACTCATGTGCTTTGAAACATGCTGATGATTGCTTGATAATCTTCAACAGCTGTGCGTAGGTTTCACCGACTGATGCCAGCCATTGATTCCTTGCTCCCATATTGCAGTGCTAAGTGATGGTCTAAACACTTAGGCTGAAGCAGAGACAAAACAAAGCTATCAAGAGGTGTAAGAATGGGCAAAGACAGGGGAGGCTAGAGGCCTTACGGCATTTGCATGTTTGACTGTGTGATAACAAAGCGCTTTGTTGAACTCACATGTAGAGTACCAGGAAAGGGAGGGGGCAGGTATTTTGTCTCAGATAAATGTGGCCTCAAATGTCTTGAGATGGCTTGCTGCCCAGAATCCTTGAGTCCAGCACAGGGACCCCCCACCCCCCCACCAAGTCCCACCTTGTTATCTACGCTGGGATGGTCACAAATTTTCCACTTCGCAGCCTTTGTTCTCTCGGTTCCTCACCTCATGGAGGGGTCAGTAGGGGCAGCTTTCTGCGCCGTCCCCGACATGCCACAGCGGTTACTCCCAGCTCGCTTTGCGTGGTGTCTAACTCCACTGGCGAAGGCATAGTGTGTGGTGGGGCTGGCAGTGCATCCCTAAAGTCCTGTTGCCAAAACCGGGAGGAGTTGAGACAGATAGAGGCCTGGCTCATCTACCACTGGGCTACTACGCGCTACATACGCCACTCCCTCCTACCCCCCTTTGCTCCAAGGCTCTCATTTTGCTAGACACAGAGGAAAGAGTAATTAATCTCTAGGAGCAGCTTGCCAAATCGGGGGACTACATCACAATTTGTCTTCTTCGCAGGGGCACTGCCAAATTCTGCCTGGCCACGGTCTCTCTGCGAGAGTCTCTCCTCCTCTCCCTGCTGGAACTGACACTGAGCAAGCTGTCACTTTGTCTCTCCGTCAACACAAGGATGTTTGTGTTCGACTCGCCCAAGTATCAACCCCTTGTCATTTGAGAAGGAGTAGATCTATCGGCATTTTTTTTTCATGTTTTGGCCTGCAAAGAACATTAACTTTTTTTTTATTAGGTCACATAAGTAATATTTGGTCAAGCTTGTTGTAGCGCTCTCTCTGTGTGTGTGTGTGTGTGTGTGTGGTTGGGCAGTGGGCACTGATGGGAGGCGGGAAGTGTCTGGGTTTTTGTTACTGCTCCTTTTTATGTTTTCATTTTTTGACTTCACTGGCTTCTTCCGGGGGTTTGCCCCATTTGCACATTGCTCTGTGCCCCCCAGCCTCACTGTGGATCTTGGCGTGAGGGCAAGGTGTCATGTCTATCTGGAGACCCAGTAGCCAGGGTAAATCATTAAACAGGGCCTTGTAAATGATTGCGGAATCCTCTGTAGCTTGGGCTGATTTCTGGGTCAAGTTCTCCTTGTGAGTTAGAGAGTCCGATTTCCTGCAGGCACAGTATTAAATTACACTCAAGTGTATTGTGTGTATTGTGCTGCCTATGTTAGGAGGACAAGTTATCTGAACAGAATTCAGATGAACCCATATTGACAGAGACATTCTGAAAAAAATAGCACTTTTCAGGACCCAATAGATACCGAGCAGAAAATGCTCAAGATTGATGTTATTCAGACATAGCTGAAGAGTTGTTTGGGATTTCACCAAAATGCTGTTGAAAGGATTGGTTCCTGTCAGAACTGGTAATGTTTGGAAGATTCAAAAGCAGCAATTTAAAGCTTTAGAAAGCAATCTTAGCCAAGTTCGGACCATCACTGATTTCCCAAATGTGTAAGTATGTGTATGTATAGTTTCGCTGGCCATAAATGTGTTGTGTTGTGACTAAAACTAGTCAGCATTTTAGCAGCTATGGTTTTGAGGAAATGCACCCTTTGTTATCTTGCATGGCATTAATTAAGCAAATCCAGGTTGTGGGGGCTGCTGTAATGTCAGGTCTACCGATCCACAGGAGTGGCAGTAATATTCAGTTATACCTGTCTGCTATAATGTCTGCTACATGTGCTCAGCTACCAAAAAAAAAAGAAAAAAAGAATTTCAAATTACATTGCGATAAATGCTGTAATCTGTATGAGCCTGTAATCTGTTAGACTGCTATGGACCAATGCAGGTTGCCTTCACAGTTAAAGCAATATTTGTGTTAGCATTAGCCTCTGCATCAGTAATTACCGCAGCCGTGTCTCCATCACGCAAAACAAATCTCCCCAGCCAGTGTGAAATCATGTCACCAACTCACCGCACCGTTATTGGTAAACCTGGCATGCAACCACCACAACAGCCAGGTAGTCTGCTGGCCTCTGCGCTGGTGTGCTCTTCCATGCATGGTGGCCACTTTCAAGTAGAACAAGGATGGGAGGGCACACAGACGGGGTTCCCTTGCTCCAAGGTTTGCCTTTTGTACCAGAATGGTTAATGACTATGGGCCTTCTCCCATCACATAGGTTTTCTTAATGTGTAAAATCGGACCTTTTTGTCGATAGGCTACCTTCTGATTTATTACATGTTACTAAAGAAAATGTTCATGTTCATTTAATCAGTAGGCTAGCTTGTATGGCAGCCACAATTACTGTCCACCAGCTGCTAGCACTGTTCAGCAGCTAGAGTTTCTTCTACCAGGTGGCATTTTCATGTTTTCAGTATTTGTTTTATAAGCATGATTATAAACACCTTATTACTTGGTGTCTCTAGTAACATGTGCATGCTTTATCAGACATCGCTTTGGTTGACAACACAAAAGTATTTAAATTTCATTCTGTAAACAGCCACATCCATTCCTCATACAGGTACGCTTTTTTTCTTAACAGTTATTTAATGATTCTTGTCTATTTCATAAGCCATTTCTTTACCCTCCTCCTAACACTTCAGGTGAAACATTTCACTGTTGGTATGTAGGGTTTTATAGCTGGTTAGTGGCTA
This sequence comes from Nematalosa erebi, assembly GCA_036025975.1. Classification (NCBI taxonomy): domain Eukaryota; kingdom Metazoa; phylum Chordata; class Actinopteri; order Clupeiformes; family Clupeidae; genus Nematalosa; species Nematalosa erebi. The sequence goes on along the minus strand of JAVQKI010419606.1, from coordinate 2,673 downwards.
CCAGTGGTCTTCCTTTGACATTGTCTGTGTGTCCACACTATTCGCTCATCTACTCACTGCTTAAGTGTAAGTGAACTGAAGTGCCACCATATAGGCCTACAGTCATAGACATATTATTCTATGCCTACAGTAGTTATTCACTGTGTGCACTGAGCCTACAGAAGGCTATACAGGCTATGTCATAACTGGATGTTTGAACACAGCGTGTGCTTCCAGAGTGGAAAGTGTAGGATGAGCAGCGTCAGACTTGCGTTTCAGGCGAGCAGCTTAAGTCCACTGGTACGGGCTCTGTTTACATCTGTAATGATAAGCCAGCCAGGCGTCACTGAGTGCACGGACATTAGCAACAGGAGGCAGAGACGCTGCTCTGAATACCGGGCTCTGTCACTGAGTGCTATTTCTGTTGTCAGAGGAACAGTGGAACAATTTGTCATGCTTTGGTTTGCATTGTGGTCGCATCACAATCGCTCTGTTGTACATTTTAATGAGTCAATCCAGTTGCCGGGTGTACTATTCTTTAGTCTGGGTGGTGTTTTCTGCCAGTACAAGCGGCCTTTGGTTGTACGGCTAACGCCTCAGAGAAATTAGAAGTGAGTGAAGCTGAATGTGTCTTTCGCGATGATGAATTCAGTCTTTCTATGTTTTAATATTTTTGAGGCATGGGTTGCAGTTTGTTTTCACAAAACTGACATGTCTGTGAAACCTTTTGCTCCTATCAATGTTTTGTACTTTGGGTTTCCTACTGTCCATTCCATTTGGAAATTCGTTTGTTTTTCATGTAGTTGGAAGCTGGTTGATTACTTTGGCTGTCGAATAGAATTTAGTTCAAATGTCAAGAACAGTGGCAGAGAGGCTTTTCGCACTTGTCTCTGGCGTTTTGTGGAGGATCTAAAGCATGGTGGGGTTGTCATGGAGAGTGGCGATGACACGTGGGGAAGAGACAACGTGATGGCAGCGATTCAAGTCCAACAGCCTCATCACGCTGGGACTCTTTCCCCATGATGTCATTCCTGTGCCCTGGCCCAAAGCCCATGACCTTGGGCTTACTCTCAACCACCCCCCTACCCAAACCCCCCGGCCTCCTGCATTAAACACCCAGAACAAGTTTGAGCTCAATCATGTAATCTTAAGATTAAACGCACTTAAATTTTTATTTTGGTGTACCAAGTGCTGTGTAGTGCATGTCTCTCAGGAAATGAATTCTCCAGGAAGATCCTCACCCTTCCACCCCTTCTCCTACTCACACACACACACACACACACACACACACACACACACACACACACACACACCTCTTGTTCATTAACAGTACCTAATTATTTTTATCACCCTCTCCGGAGACCCTGTGTTGATGCAAACAGTAGGTTGATGAGCTCCTCTGTTCCCACATCTCTGCTTTCCAGTTGAATGAGCGTGTGGAGCCAGCTTGTGTGTATCACACACGCCTTTGCTGTTTCGCAGGGCTGCACCCGTCCATACCGTAGACATCCCTCCCTTATCAAAATAAGCCTAAGCCATGGCTGTGGAGTCAATAGTTTACCCCCACCTTGATCTCCCCTTTTGTGCTGCATGCAGAATTGCTGACGTGAGGACTGTTGTCCCACCACCACCACCACCATCCCCACCCCAGCCCCCCAATCTGAATTTCTAAGTGTCTGCCTTTGTTGTTCTAGTTTCCACTGGCCTGCACCCACAGGCACATCCGACGTGCAACAGCGCTGGGCGTGCATGTTTGATTTCTCTCTTCCTTTGTTGTCAGTATTTGTTTGGGGAAAAGAGTGAATGAAGCAGAGAAGAAAAAAAAAAGAATGAAAGAAGAAAAAAAATCCCGCCTTAGGTAACGGACCAGGTTTTACAAGTGAAGAGCAGCCAGTAACTGCTCGGCCGACCAATCATGCAGAAAGCTTGGGTATGCCCCTTTTAAGCCACATGATTAAATGCACTTGTTAGCACTTGTACCTTAGTGTCTTTTACAACAGTGTGCAGTCCCACTCCCCAGACATGAAGTGCACCAATTTCTCGGAGCAGTCGCACAAACACTAAGGGGCAGGCCAAGGATTTAGGCCATGTTGCCAAAGAGTCAAGTTAACTTTTAATAACCCCTGCTGAAGGACTCTGGGTGAGATGAATGTCCACAGTCTCTAGGGTTTGTTCTGAAGAGCGGTGCTATCGTGAGAGACCCGAGTGCTTGTCCTCCTGGTTTGCTATTAAGAGCACTACTCCCTCTGACTCAAGGCCATGCAAAGAGATGGGTTAACACTTTAGGTGAATGAGAAACAGAGCATGCAACCGTGCTAAACAAATAACATGAATTTGTGGACATACAACTTGCCTATTTATTAAGGAGCGCACATATCTTCAGCTCCACGAGATGCAGCAGAGATATTTGAAAGGCATCTTCTCTTTTGCTGCTATCTTTTAAGCTCAGAGTGGACTCCATTGAGCTAAGGTTATCTTCAATTAGGATTACAGCAACAGAAACTAGTCTAACATTGCAAGGCTATATTATCCTAGGCAGCTTTGCACTTGAACTCACTCACACACTCTGACATGTCTTGTCTTGCACTATTCTTGCACTATTCTTCTATCTATTTATTACAATTGGCATTTCAGTATCCAGACACTCCCCCACTTGACCATCTGGCTAAAACGAGAGTATGCCTGTATGTATGT
>JAVQKI010419575.1:0-14937 GCA_036025975.1 Nematalosa erebi | reverse complement strand
CTTAGGTTAAGAATGTCCTTAAAGTCTAATCTAACCACTGAAATTAATGAATTAATTAATTCATTCATTCATTCATTCATTCATTCATTCATTCATTCATCCATCCATTCGTCTAAATTCATTTCAGAGCCTCACATTTCTAGTAAAGTGCCTAGGAAGCAAAGCTAAAGCTTTTGTGTTTCACTACTGTAATTCAGCTGGCAGAGCAAGGTCTGATGCTTAACCATCATCTTGACAGACAATGGCACATTGCTAGAACAATTCTTAACTTCAAATCATGATGCACATGCCATCCCTCAAGTTCTCAATTCAGCTACAGGTTCATGTTTTATCAGCAGTACAGCATCAGTGTGTGACCAGGCCTGTCATCTTGCTTTTGACTTTTGATGCCTACAGTCATGTTTGACACTATTCAGAGTGAAAGCCAATGCATCTATAAATATTTTCACACAATGGAGTTAATAGGTTCAGAGCCAGGCCAGGGCTGGGTTCAGCCATAACACAAATACAGAAATCAGGTCACACACATACACTTTCCCAACCTGAGGATTAACAAGACACGCATTTGTGCTTGAGAAAAAAAAGAACATTTATGAGCAACAGGAGGTACACCAAAGATTTTCTGACTCATAAATTAACAGTAGGCTTTCAGGGTAGCAAAAGCAAATCAACATGTAGCACAAGGCCTTAAGTTGAATAAAAATCATGACGATGTGTTAACATGAGAACACAACGGCATATTCCTGGGAGATTTCTCTATATTAACTTCACATTCAGTTCCTTAAGTTACGAGTTGTGTTAAGTCATGCTATCATTGTTGTTGCAAAACATTTGACGTCATCTTACCCTTTTGTAAATGTGAGCTATAAATTTTTTTTTTGTTGAAAGATAAAAGATTGGTATCTGAAAATGGCTATTTAGGCTGTTGGTGCTCATTGTCGGCTGCCTTCAAATCTCATCCGTTCACGTGGCAGCATTTTGTTTTGAAAAATGCAACTGTCTTTTCCACCACATCTCATTCACCTTTAGCACGCCACACCTTGCATTCCTGCCATGTGAACCGAGGAGATGAGACATTTAAAGTAAAAAAAAAAGTATTTCTGCAGTGATGGGTGGATGACACAACCTGAACTATTCAGAAGACAAATGGCCACCGCCTTTCGCCTTTGACCCTGATGATCCTCAATAGCATCGGCCATAGGTATAGAGGAAGTTGGGACAAGTGTTAATGCATAAACCACCAAAACTCTGAAGCTGTGGTCATTACCAGTCAGCTAGAGATCAATTTGTTGATACTGAACTACTGACCGCTTCTCACCAAAACAGAAATAGGATGTAAGAAGTTTTGGACAGTTGTCTAGCATATATGAAGCCTACTTGATTAGGGCTACAGAAGTTTAAAGAAGTGTAAAGTTTGTAAAAGTGTCTTGGAACTGCTTTAGTGCAAATCATACTGAAACCCTGGGCAACGGCTTGCCTAATGGGCCTAAGGGATTTCCCCTGCATCCACATGAGAGCATGTGTTCCTGGCCATGTAAATATGACTGTGTGCTTCCCTCAATATTTGACTACAGAACCTCAAACTCTAAGATAAGAGAGGAGTTTTGCATAGATGAAATGCAACATTATACCATTACAAAAAGCAAATATTTTCAATAGAGAAAAAGAAGCAAAAGAAAGAATTTTACTCCCTTTAACACACACACACCCCCCTACCTACCTAGTGTTTTACAGGTCCGCCCATCTGGTTCCAGCAGGAAGCCGGGGTGGCACTGGCAGAGGAAGGAGCCGCGGGTGTCGAGGCAAATGTGTGAACATGCGGACGGACTGCTCTCTCGACACTCGTCCACGTCCTTACAGCTCAGCCCATCCGCCTGCAGCCTGAAACCCACCTTACACGTGCACCTCTGCACCAAACACATGGACACCAGCCTTCAGTTTAAAAGAAAACTCTGTCCATTTTTGGCCCATGGCCCTGGAGTGGCAGCTAAAGCCAATCAATAGGGACAAGTTAAACTGAAACCAAGTTTGGCCCCATTGGTTAGCTATAGCTGCTTCACTTTTCAAATTTACCTCATTCTTTTTCCTACTGACAGGACTTGGTGACCTTAAACAAGAGGGCTATGGATTTAAAATGACCATAGCTCTCAGACTAACTGACATTGAGCTGGTTGCAGAACAGGACTTGCAGCAAAATTAAGGTGAATTCATGCAACTCTTTAAATAACAAATGACAAAAGACTGTCTATATGCAGTGCAAGAATTCAGTCATTGGTCTTAAGTCCTGAGCCCTCAAAGACTTAACTGGTATAAATCAGCCAAACATGAAGTTGAATCACCACAGTTAAAGGGAAAGTCTGGAATAACTCAATCAACTCATCCATTTTGTTTACTGTAAGCTCACCAAGTGCTTACCAGATGAAGAGGAACAAGAAAATTCAGTGCAACATACTGTAGCTGTAGTGTACCGGCAGCTACACTACTTGCAAGGTGCAACGAAAACTTTAACTAATGAGGGAAAGGAAACTGTTTTGGTTTGAGTCAGCGGCCGGTTCACTATTCGGCCCCCTGATGTATTAAATTTACTTGTTCGTCTTCCTAACAGCACTCAGTGGGTTTGAGCAACAGGTATATGGGTTGATCTTTGTTGGTTCAGGGCTTAGAATGGATGAGGGGAGCCAGTCAATGTCAACAATGCCAACAATATTTTCTGCTCAGACCTGAAAACTAATATGTAGGCTGACAAGGTCAAGGCGTGCACAGGGGGCTTTAAAATTTGGGGCGTACCGCTCCATGGGGAGTCCGCATGCACACATGCTCACAACGGGGGCTTCCAGGAGAAGTGCAGTTGCTGTTAGCACAACCCGGGCCTTCATCAGAGCCATCCAGGCAGTTAGTGACATTGTTACACACCAGCATTGGGTCCAAACACTCCCCATTCCTGCACTGAAACTGCCCCGTCGGGCACTTCACCTGGCCACCTATGTCATAGACAGTAGAACAATCATGGTTAGAAACACACTGCATGCACTCACTGCCGGAGATGAGAATAGTACTCAAACAGAACAAAAATTCTTGATTATTCTCTCTGTTCTAGGAAATTCTTTGTCATTACTGTACATCTGGCAGATTTACAACTCTTATGATTTACAGAAAGCACAGGAAATTGAACACCTTTCCTATGCATGTCATATGGAGCAAGTGTTAGTACTGTAAGCCTACTGTGTATCAACGCAAAGACAGAGACAGGCAAATCATCTAAGCACAGGGCGCTTCATAGTGGCAAATGTTTAATACTGCACCTAAACCACTTGTTGAACTAGTTGTTCCAGTTATGACTGGCAAAACACAGCTTGTATCAGAGAACGCACTACTGCACTCACATCCGGTCTCGTCACTTTGGTCATGACAGTCATTTGTGCCGTCACATCTCCAGGACTGGGGAATGCACTGGGTCTTGGAGGAGCAGGACCACTGGAACTCTCCACACTTCAGTAGGGAGGCCTTACAATTCTAAAATATCCCACAGAGAGGGGTATTGAATAGATAAACATAATAAAATTACACATCTTACTTGCATCATTTCCCATTATCCCTCAAACTAAGATTTGTGCATTGATTTTGCAACATTTTTCATAAAATATTTTTTTTTCGTAAACACACAAGGCTAGATTGCATATGAAATGCAATCCTTCTTTTCTCCTTATTAATTCACAAATTGATTGTGATTTATTATAAAGTAATATTCATTAAACTATGACTAATGTGTTCGGGATAACAGCCATCAAGGTGTCCCGATATAGGGGAGTTATTGACAAGGGGTAGTCGAAGAACAGCATGATGCCGAAAGCAGAGTACTGTTGCCTACGCCAAGTCCCTTACTCTCCCATATAGGGACACCATGAACAACTCCTTGTGAAGCTTATATGAACCGAACCTCAGATGAACAGCGTTCACATACTGGACATAACTATCTCTTGCCAAATCTGAAGAAATTGTATGCAAGCCGTTTGACTCACACACAAACGATGCAAGAGTCTTCACTGCTTAGACTCATGACTCATTCACTGTGATTCACCACTGCGGGCTCAAAACATTACACCACCCCTTACGCCACCTCCACGCTCCCACCCAACTCCTTCATCCTCACCCCACCTACTCCCTCCATGTAGGAGAAAATAAAATCTCCTTTATTCCCTCACCCTGGAGTGAGAGGCAAAAACATTTGTTAAGTTCCGCTTTCCATTTTCACAAGGGGGGGGGTGCAGACCAGTATCAATCCAAAAGATCATTGAAAAGTTTATATTGTGACGTATCCACTTATGCAGACCAGAACTATTCACATTTGCTCCCATTGTAACGCATTACATTGCTTCATCTTGGTTAGTATTCACCTCCACCATCTCAACCAACCCTTACCCCCCTCCCAATTACTCCATCTACCCCCTCACCCTTTCATCTGAGCCGTCGCTGCAGTCCTCATCTCCATCACAAAGCCACTCCTGCATCAGGCACTCATCACTCCCGGGACAGCGTAGCTGAGGGGGGCATTCGAGGGGCTGGCTGCAACCCTTCTCGTCTGAGTGGTCTCGGCAGTCTGCATGGCCATCGCAGCGCAGCGTCTTGTCCACACACTGGCCGTTACTGCACTGGAACTGCCCGATTGCACATGCCTCGACCACTGAGTGGGAGATAAGAATGGGAACAAAAGATATCATTCTGTTTCTAAAGTACCATGATCACTTAATTTACAAATCTGAAAACCTGAACACAAATGCCCAGTAAACACATGCAAGTACACCATGCAGGGCAGTGACAAATCATAACACCCCTAAAGGTCAAGCCACCACCCAAGCAACTCACCACAATTAGCCTCATCAGTACCATCAAGACAGTCTCTCTCTCCATCACATAGGAAGCCCTCAGGGATGCAGCGGGTCTTGTTGTCGCAACGATGGCTACAGCCCTGGGTGGCCTTGAAACAGTCCTGCTCATCAGATCGGTCCTGACACTGAGGTGTCCCATCACACACCAGCTTCTGATCGATACACATCTTTCCATGGGCACATTGGAACTGGCCTGTGGAGAAGCATTATGACTACTGATTAAGTAGGTTACAATGACGATTTGTAGACTAGTGGTTGTTAATTTCAGCATCTGGTGTTGTTGTAGATACATGCAACACACTAGGATACATCACAGAATCAGTGCTCTATAATATCCTGTATGCAAGAGACACCATGATGCCTGTACTTTAGGATGACAAATTTAACTACTTTTCTTTTTCTATTTAGTCCATCATCTAAATCTTTGCCTGCCTCCAACATTCTATGATTCCTAGACCATAATTTGTGCAGAGAGAGAGATTAAAAACTTCCTCACCTGGTTTGCAGGACAGCTCACACCCGCGCTCATCAGAACCATCTTTACAGTCCTTCTCGCCATCACACACATGGCTGTACAGAACGCACTCGGTCCCGTCTTGGCACGGTTTAGATCCCAAACGACATTTCAGAGGGGCAGCGGTGCTCCAGCGGGATTTGTAGCCAGCTGTGGGAGATGACCAAATGAGAACAGAAGTCCTGTGCTGTTGTCATAGTAAAATGCATAGTAACTTCTAAAAGACCTTAAGGAGAAATCTTGTGTGAATCAATCCATTGCCATGTTTTTAGATGTCACCCAATATAATGCAAGTAGGAAAAAGATCAAGACATTCTGGTACAACGTAGCTGTAATAGCGAACCGGCAGATAACGCAAACTGAATGAGGCACAGAAACTCACTTTCAGTTTTATTTATAGTTATTATTTTCTAATGCCCCATTCCATCAGTGTTAGCTGTCAGTTTGCTACTTTTGCTAAATTTTCTTCTTTTTCCTACAGACAGCACTCTGATCTCAAACAGGACAATGGACTGAATCATACCAGATTTTTCCTTTAACTAAGCGATGAAGCTGATCTACACCAGTCAAATCTTTGAGGGTTCAGGGCACTTGCCTTTGTGGAGTAATTGGCTGAATTCCAAACATAGAATTATTTAGCTTTTTCCACCATTTGCATCTCTCCATACAATGGATTCTTGGACCCAAAAAGACAACACAATTGATCAGTCACAGACAAGTGGGTGCTCCTAAAGAAAGACTCACAGCAGTCCTTCTCATCCTGTCCATCCTGGCAGTGGCGCGTCCCATCACAGATCTGCTGCTTGCTCAGACACCGGGTGCCACCGTCACACGTGCGGTCACAGGATGAGAGGTGCTTCGGACACTTCTTCTCATCAGAGCCGTCGGGACAGTGAGAGCGTCCGTCACACACCAGGCTTTTCTCAATACACTTACGACGATCCTCACAGAGGAAGTGAGCTAAAATAGTGAAGTTTGGAGAAATTGGTGTCAAAGTGGTTAAGAGAAAATACATGACTTGGAGCATCTGTGCATCAGGTTGCACATAAACAAGTTCTCAAAACCAAACCTTAAAAGTCAAAGTAAACCTTAAAAAGAACACAGGATAATCATTACCAAACTGATCCATTTACTGTGCATTTTTTTTTACCTGGATCTGAGCATGTGTTAACACAGTCTCTCTCATCAGCTCCATCAGGGCAGTCTCTCCTCCCATCACACAGCTGGGTCTGGGAGATGCACAGAGATGTTCCCTGGCACAGCATGGATGGGAACCTGCAGGCAGGGGTGGTTGGACCAGGAGTGGAGACACCTGTTGGTGACACAGTAACTGTGTTCACACCAAGAACGACTAAAGCTGTGAAACTGCATAACTGCTGTGAAAAATAATTCACTTTGTATGGACAAGAGCGACAAAAGTGACGAGTGACAAAACTTGGGCATCTAGAGCGACTAAAAGTTGTTAAAAACTGCTTAACTTTATACAAACTAGCTATGACGCGATCCGGCTGTAATAGAAATGTCAATGGGCACGTCATGAGCGATTAGAGCAAGAAGAGTGAACACAGGTATTTAGCAGCTATTTTTTTTGAGCGACAAAAGTGATTTTACAGCTTTAGAAGCTCTTGATGTGAACTCATAGTAATGGTTCTCTTGAAGGTATGAGGATGTGACAGGAACACTAATTAATCCTGGGCAGAAGTCCCCCCCGACACACACTATTGCAATTAACTCTGATAAATATTGGATGAATTCATTTAGAGGCGATTCTGCACCAGTGCCCACTTCAGAACTGCCATCTGCTACTGGCCTCTTAGATGGCTGCCAACTCAAATGCCCCACCTCACACCTTATCAGAATTTAAAAGCATCTCATTACTTGATAGTATGGGATGCCAGTTGCAATACCTGCATAATTTCCTGAACTTGGTAATGGTCTATTGCTAAAGTCCAACCCTCTGCAGAGCCCATTCATATGGTCATTATATTATGACAATAAATCAGTGCAGTGTGTTTTTTTCCCTTTTCCCCAGTGCTAATCCTGCATGCCAGCTGTACCACCTTCTGCATGTAAATAAGGCAAACAAGCTGCATCTCAATACAATGACATTTCAATCTTTGTCAGCCTTTGTCCCAATACAATACAATCCATGCATGCATGTCCTTTGCAGACTAAACTTAGATTAGTCATGCACATCACAGCTCAGCATTACAAGGTGTGTTCAGAATGCCATGCAGGGCGAGATTGGGTGGAACTATGAGTGCCCCAGGAGCAGTAGTTCCATAAACACACAGTGCAAAATGTAAACATGCACCGTGTATTCACCAGTGCTGGTTAAAATGTCCCCTTGGTGACACAACTGTAAAGTGAAAGAATTAAGTGATAGCGCCCCCATATGGACAAGGGAAATAGCGCACTTTGCCCATAAGGGCAACAAACCATTTCTATTACAACAAGCGCAGCCAACACTTCAAATCAAACACAAATGGCAACAGGTTACATTAGACTAATAAAGACAATTCCAGAAGAATGTTTTGATACTTTTTAACTCACTGCAATTAGCCTCATCAGTGCCATCCAGACAATCTCTCTCTCCATCACACAGGAAGTGTTCAGGGATGCAACGGGTCTTGTCATCACAGCGATGGCTACAGCCCTGGGTGGCCTTGAAGCAGTCCAGCTCATCAGACCGGTCCTGACATTGATGCGTCCCATCACACACAAGCTTCTGGTCAATACACATCTTTCCGTGGGCACACTGGAACTGACCTGGAAGATTAATTAAAATACAGACAAACAGCACTTTGTTTCATGACAAATTAACTTCTTAATTCATAACTTATTTCATAACTTAATCAATAGTAACATAAAATGGAGATGTCCAATTTATTCATAAAGCAAGGCTTCCATACTTAGGCCAGTAAAACTGACTCACCCTGCACACTGACAAAATGCTTCCATCACCAGTAGTCATCCCTTAGCAATACAAACCGATGTATTAATTAAGAACAGGACCGATTCCTCACCTGGTTTGCAGGTAAGATCACAGCCATCCTCATCAGAGCCATCCCTACAGTCCTTCTCTCCATCACACACGTGATTATGGACGACACACTCACTCCCATCCCGACACGGTTTGGACCCCAAACGACACTTCAGTGTGGTGGTCTTTGAGGTTTTGGTAGCGACCGTGGGACAACCAACCTCATCAGATCCATCAGAGCAGTGAGAACGTCCGTCACAAACCAGATTCCTCTCAATGCACTTCCGCCTGTCCTTGCACAAGTAGTGACCTGGGGAGGGTGCAGAAGAGGACTCTTTATGTGTAAAATCTCTTAAAGCAATATATGGAACTTTTTGCTGCGAGACCGAGCCAATTTAGTCTTGTACCATCTCCAAACGAATTTGGATGGCATTTAGTCATAGGGGTGGATAAACAACGCGTAACACCAACCCAACACACACACACACACCTACCTTACTTCAATACAGCCGGAACAGACGAAGGCAATGGGACAAAGTTCTCTAAACTAAACTCTAAACATCATATGGATTAAAGCTCCAAAAGCTTTAATAAATCTACTAACCTGGATCTGAGCAGGCGTTAACACAGTCTCTCTCATCAGCTCCATCAGGGCAGTCTCTCCTCCCATCACACAGCTGGGTCTGGGAGATGCACAGAGATGTTCCCTGGCACAGCACTGATGGGAACGTGCATCTGGAGGTGGTGGAGGCTGGAGCAAGTGTAGTAACTGTTGAAAGACCTGGTGCTGACAAAATACAAATAATCATGTGATGTTGGAGTGACATCCTGCGACTGCAGGCAAAGTAACCATTGGTGACGCACAACATTGTGTGACAAAGTCCAAACAATTTGAACTTTCAAGGCAACAAGTAAAATGCTGTATCTGTGTACCGAACTTTAATCAATTTAATGGGACATAACAGAAGTGGATAAAGGAATGGCAACATGTACAAAGGGCACCACCACAGGTGTGAAATAAAAAAAATTGCAAAGTTTACTTGTTCTCCAAATCATCAGAAATATTAACTGATCAACCATTCATTTCTCCACATGAAGACCAGTGGACTCACCACAGCCAGCTTCGTCAGTGCCATCCAGGCAGTCTCTTTCCCCATCGCACACAAACGCTTGGGGCATGCAGCGGGTCTTATCGTCACAGTGATGGCTGCAGCTCTTACTGGTCTTAAAGCAGTCCAGTTCATCTGACCGATCCTGACACTGTGCAGTGCCATCACACACCTGCTTCTGGTCAATGCACTTGCTCCCGTGAAAGCACTGGAACTGGCCTGCAGGTGGCGCACACAAATACAGCTACAGCAAAAAAAAAGCACTACAGCAGTCACCTGGTGACACCTCATACCCATTTTAGGAAATACAGGTTTGTTCATTGCACCACTGACAACACACATTGTTATTAGGCATCATTCTAACCTGGTTTGCAGGCAAGATCACACCAATCCTCATCAGAGCCATCCCTACAGTCCTGCTCTCCATCACACACGTGATTATGGAGGACACACTCACTCCCGTCTCGACACGGTTTAGACCCCAAACGACACTTCAGAGGGGTGGTCTTTGAGGTTTTTGTAGCGACGGTGGGACAACCGATCTCATCAGATCCATCATAGCAGTGTGAGCGTCCGTCACAAACCAAATTCCTCTCAATGCACTTCCGCCTGTCATTACACAGGAAGTGACCTGTGGAGGGTGGAGAGGAGCACTCTTCATTTTGTTAAATCTCTTTAAAGTAAAATGAAATATTTTCAACTTTGATCAAATAAGCTCAAAAGCAATTTTAAAACTGCATACAAGTTTGCAACCTTATATTCAGGCTGTGGATTAAAATGGTCGATTAATCTCAAGAATCATCCTTAAAGAACTAACACACATGAATATGTGGCAGCATATTTTTTTAAATCTTACTCTGCAGGCTCCTAACTTCTAAAGCGCACCTGGATCTGAGCAGGTGTTAACACAGTCTCTCTCATCAGCCCCATCAGGGCAGTCTCTCCTCCCATCACACAGCTGGGTCTGGGAGATGCACAGAGATGTTCCCTGGCACAGCACTGATGGGAACCGGCAGGGGGACGGAGTTGGGGCAGGAGTACGAACTGGCGTGGCGCCACGGATCTCTGTTGACAGGACTTGAGATAAACATTCAGTCAAATGAAGAATTGATTTCTCAAGTTGATTTCAAACTAAAGTCTGATTTATGTCTAAGAAAATAGATAGCGACCACTAGCTACATACCTTAATATTTTTAGTAAATCTAACATTTTTTTCACTAATTTACAAGTAGAAAGAGACAGTGAGTTGTGGATCCAAGTGATGTGAACTGAGGAACACAGACATGTATGGTCAAACATTGGTTGACCAAAGGAAAAAAACATTACATAAGCACATGCGCTATATTGTTGATCGCTATATTGCTAAGGGACTAGGGAACAGTCTGTGTGTATTTAGCATTTATTGTTCCCACATTATGCAGGATAACTCACTGCAGTTTGCTTCATCACTGCCATCCTGACAGTCCTTCTCTCCATCACACAGGAAGTGTTCAGGGATGCAGCGGGTCTTGTCACAACGATGGCTGCAGCTTTTAATGACCGTGATGCAGTCCTGCTCATCAGAACGGTCCTGACACTGAGGCGTCCCATCGCACAGCTGCTTCTGATCGATGCACATCTTTCCATGGGCACACTGGAACTGGCCTGGGGAAGGGAAAAAAAAAAATGGACACACACACCCCTCTGAGCTCAGATTTCAGTAAAGGTTCCTGACAGAGACTATATTCTAAACGTACAGTACCATGGCACAGCAAACACAGAGAGAGACTGCAAACAGGTCACAACACAACCGCATCATTGCATGCATTCACATGTTCCTCAATGTCTTCAACATTGTTTGTACAACAGTCATGACACTGCAGGAGTCACTTTCTCACCTGGTTTACAGGTGTGGTCACACCCCTCTTCATCTGAGCTGTCTCTGCAATCCCTCTCTCCATCACACACATGGCTAAGGAGGACGCACTCGCTGCCGTCCCGACACGCTTTAGACCCCAAATGACACTTCAGAGAGGTGGTCTTTGAAGTCTTGGTAGGGACGGTGGGACAACCGACTTCATCAGATCCATCAAAACAGTGTGAGCGTCCGTCACAAACCAATTTCCTCTCTATGCACTTCCGCTTGTCCTTACATAAGAAGTGTGCTGTAGAGTTCCAGTAATAAGTGTCAAGATCTTCATAATTGCACAAACAAAAAAAACATCCACATCCTGAAGACAACACAAATGGACTGCTAAAAAGTCTTCCATCAGCACCATTACAGGCACCAAATAGAAATATATTTATTTATTTATTTATTTTGATGAGATTACATGATGAATCATGTATATCTCGTTTTTTTTTGCCTTGCAGTGTACTGTATATCTAAATTAATCACAAATGGAGGGTGTTCTATCTAAACTCTTCACATATATCAGCTGTAAATACCTGGATCTGAGCAGGTGTTAACACAGTCTCTCTCATCAGCTCCATCAGGGCAGTCTCTCCTCCCATCACACAGCTGGGTCTGGGAGATGCACAGAGATGTTTCCTGGCACAGCACTGATGGGAACTTGCAGAGGGACGGGGTCGGGGCAGGAGTGCGGAAACCTGTCCGTTCAACAAAAAGGGGTGTCGATTAATGACATGCAGATGCTTATAAGCAAAATTAATTAGGGATCACATAATGGATGAATATAGTATTGTAGCTTGTTCTCTGATGTTAAAATACTATATATTCTCCTTTTTAAATTTAAAAAATTGCTCAACTTCAATTCTACAAGCCTAATTACAACCTTATATTTAGGCTGGAGATGCATATGGTCCGCCTCCGCTACATGACGCCCTCTTTGGCAACTACAATTTAACTACAATTGATTTGTACCAAGATTACATCACAAGTAACCTTTGTTCTAAATGTTGTTCTAAGTCGCCCATTTTCGATGACTATTACTAATTTCAAAATTGACATTTAAAGGAGGGCACACAATCATGCTTCATGTTCACCTCTCCAAATTCAACAAAGGCAAGGTAGAAATGGTTTTCCTTTCTATGCCCCCTTTAAGTTTAATCACCAGTACTATTGAAAGTAATTTGCAGAACATAAGCCACACCTTGTGTAAACCTCAGGTCAGTGTTTTATGAAAGAAGGACAAAAAAAAAAAAAACACTGCACCCATTTTAACCACACCTTTGTAAATATTCCTTGAGTCACAATAACATTAGAGCAAAATGAAGAAAACAAATGTAGCCCATGTAGCACCCTCCCCCCTGCATTAACCTTATAGATAAGAAATTTTGCTAAATCACTCACCACTGCAGAACCTTCAATACACATAATCAAGCCAGCGGTAAAAAGACTTGAAAAACAGTGGTGCAACATGAAATGTGTATTGCAATTAACCCTGCATAACTGCTAGAATGCTAAAATGAGGAGGACACTCATGACCATGACAATGCCCAACATGCAGAAAGAGAGAGCCAATGCCATCTTACAGCGACAGACCACCATTGCGATACCACTATTAGCTCCAATCTAGCATGTATCATTGCATCGGCTTAGACCATTAGCAAGATGCTAATGATGCTCATGGTCCAATCCGATGCAATGATACACGCTAGCTTGGAGCTAATAGTGGAATCGCAATGGTGGTCTGTCGCTTTAAAGCAGAAATCCGGGGCATAGGAAAATGAAACTGAACAACTGTATCACATTTGGTTAGCATCACCTGCTATTCAATATTTGGTCTGTGTCAAGTGAAATTTTCCTGTCCATGCTCCTACCGACTGCACTCTGTGACTTGGAACATCAAGGCTATAAATTGATTCAAACTGAATTTGTTCTTGAAAATGGTCGATCACCGGCGATCATTGTTAGCATCTACAAATGGGCTGGAAGACCTACCACACTTAGCTTCATCAGTGCCATCTGAGCAATCTTTCTCTCCATCACACAGGAAGTGTTCAGGGATGCAACGGGTCTTGTCATCACAGAGATGGTTGCAGCTCTTTGTGGCCTTGAAGCAGTCCAGCTCATCAGACCGGTCTTGACATTGAGGTGTCCCATCACACACCAGCTTCTGGTCAATACACATCTTTCCGTGGGCACACTGGAACTGACCTGCAGAAGACACACAGAACTATCAAACAAAAATGATCAAAATAATTAATCGAAATAAACAACCAACTGTCCAAGTTAACCCTGTGTCAGACATAAGCCTATAATGTGAATGTGTGTGGTACTGTGTGTGGTTCGTCACCTGGTTTGCAAGAGAGATTGCACCCTTCTTCATCTGAGCCATCCCCGCAGTCCCTCTCTCCATCACACACGTGACTATGGAGGACACACTCGTTCCCGTCCTGACACGCTTTAGACCCCAAACGACACTTTAGAGGGATGATCACTGATGTCTTCATAGTAACAGGGGGACAGCCAACTTCATCAGATCCATCAGAACAATCAGCTTGCCCGTCACAAATCAGCCTTCTCTCTATACACTTTCGCCTGTCCTTACAGAGATCTTGACCTGGGAAGGGGTCAGAATCATAGGTAGTGATCATATTTAGTTCTGTGAACTGAAGATATGCAATCTGTTACAGTCCATACTTGTACCTTATTAGACTTGACTGACTAAACTAAAATTTTTAATACCTCTTTTTGGACAGTAAGAGAGACAGGTCTTTTCATCCCAGCCGTTAGGACAGTCTCTCTTCCCATCACAGATCTGAATAGCAGCTATGCAGAGAGATGTCCCCTCACACAGCATTAAGGGCTTGGCACACCTCGGAACCGAAGGAAGATTGGCTAGTGTTCCACAAACACAAACAAAGACAAAAAGCTTAATTCACACGGTCCATGCGTTTCACATGCTGATATGCTTTTGTGATCCTGCTT
This sequence comes from Nematalosa erebi, assembly GCA_036025975.1. Taxonomy (NCBI): domain Eukaryota; kingdom Metazoa; phylum Chordata; class Actinopteri; order Clupeiformes; family Clupeidae; genus Nematalosa; species Nematalosa erebi. The sequence goes on along the minus strand of JAVQKI010419575.1, from coordinate 572 downwards.
TTGTTCTGCAGCAGGGTCGATGGACATCTTGCAGGTGATGCGAATTCGTAAACAGGCAGTAGGGGGGAGTACAGAGAGCGTTCATTCACCCCGTAATCTTTCAGTTAACCATCAGAGTGACTAAGAAGCTGGTAAATTAATGTGAAAACAGCATAAATTGTTGCCTAGTTTCCCATTAAAGCGCTCACCACAGTCAGCCTCATCTGAGGCATCCCAGCAGTCCCTGACACCATTGCAGATGAAGACCTGTGGGATGCAGCGGTTCAGGCCATCGCAGCGTAGTGCACAGCTCTTGGTGGGCACCCAGCAGTCCAGCTCATCCGAGCGGTCCTGACACTGAGCCGTACCATCGCACACCTGCTTCTGGTCGATGCACTTCCTTCCATTGGCACACTGGAACTGACCTGCCAGGGAGGGGTGATCATCGTCTTGCTTACAGTTTTTTTCAATCGCTAACAAGCTTTTGTCCGATCATCAGCCACATTTTCAAAACATTTGGCTAATTGTGTGATGTAGGTGCTTCACTGTGTTAAGAGTTTAGAAAAATAATTTTTAGTATAGGTTAATGCTTG
>JAVQKI010419517.1:0-10578 GCA_036025975.1 Nematalosa erebi | reverse complement strand
GTCTTATTTGCCATTAAATACCCTCCTACAAGATATACTATATTGCAGTCATTGAAATGTTAGTAATGCATTTGTTTGTATGTGTGTGTGTGTGTGTGTGTGTGTGTGTGTGTGCGCGTGTGTGCATGCATGTCTGCACCTCATGTCCTTTGCAGAGCGGGCAGCTAAGGTGGCTGAGCAGCAGGAACGAGAGCGTGTGGCCCAGCAGCAGAACTCCCCGAGAGCAGGTACCCCAGTCGGGGCGCTTATGGGGGTGGTGGCACCCCCGACCCCCTTGGGGATGCTTAACCCCAGCATGACCCCTGCGTCAGGTAACCCCTCAGAGACGTGGATGAACCTTGTTGGGGGACACTCAAAAAGCTGGAATACTGAAGCTCAACTGCTAATTTCAGTTGCGTTTGTGTCGTCATGCCACCTCACTTAAAACTCCTGTGCCATCCTTTACTTTGAATTTGCTCAAAACTGTCATCTGCTCACTCCCCCCACATCTGAAAGCATTTCTGTAAATGCGATCCCCTTTTTATCACTCTACACAGCAGTGTATTTCTGTGGTTTCTGTAACTGCATGTTGTAGAATAGATTGTGGGCTAGCCTTACATGTGGGTGGGATTGTTTTTTTCCTTTGTCCATACATAATGTCTTCTAACGTAGCATGAATGAGCCTTGTGTGATATCTGTAGCGCATGGTTTTGTGTAGCTAGCTGCATGGTGCACTGATGCATGAATCTCTGTTGTTGGCACCTTCTTCCCCCTCACTTCTTCCACTCCAACACAAGGCATGATGGGTCCCTACAGGCCACCTATGGTGCCTCATTACCAGGGCCCGGACGGAATGGTTAGTATACCTGGCATGCCATCACATCCCATGGGTGTGCCCGTCTTACCCCATCATCTCCCTCCCAGTATGCCTGGTTTCCCTGGCATCCCTTACCTGGGTAAGAATGGATTTTGTGCCAGCCTACCCTATCACCCAAATGACATGCCCTTGCAGTTGCTTCCTGTCTGCCAGACTAACTCACTGGAGGGGCTACCTGTACCACAGGCGCAGGTGCTTTACATACTAACACCTAGTTCCTGGCCATGCTCGTTTTTATAGCCAGTCAAAACCAAACATGGCAACGCCATTTGTAATCCTGTCATGTGGAAAGTGACCTACCTTAACCACCCCTAATATGGATTTGGCAAGAAAAGACAAGCATGTATATCAACAATATTATTATCACAAAGAATTTCCTCAGATAATTAACAGGTAACAGTGTCAGCTGCACATGTATAGCAGTCCTTTAGAATTGCATGTTGTGAAAATGTATATGAACTGGTGATCCCAAATTGCCCATGTTGTGTGGAGTGCACTGGTAGGTTTAGCCAGCCCATTTTAAATGCCCCTACTATGTTGATGTTTTGATGCCTTTCTGTCCTCGTAGGCATGAATGGCATGAATGGACCCCCTGGTACTGGAAATCCATATGGAATGCAGGTAAACCACTCATTGTTCACAGTATACCAGGAGCGTTCATTTTCTAGACTTGCCTCATACCTTGTAGGGGCTGTACTTTCATAGAGAGCTCAAACTCCTCTTGCAGTGGAGGGATATTTAGAAGTTAGAGAGGGATTACACAAGTTACAAACAAATCCTAGTTTCTGGTGAAAGGTTGTTGATAACTCAATCAGAACACATCTCTTATCACTGCACTCACAAAACCATGATTTGATCGACCGAAGTTGCTAAGCAGCAATATTTGTCTTCCATTTGTGGCTACATATGTCAGACAGTGTGCACACTAGTGGTCTTTGAGAGCATACGGTGGACTGTGAAAAGTAATTTGTTTAAAGTATCTAAAAACCTATCATATTCCATTTGAGTACAGTCACATGCACCTTTAGATATTGCAATAGCGTGTCAAATGTAAAATTTTAATGACTTCAAAATTCCACAGTGTAACTCAAAGTTGGGCATGTCACTTTCAGATGGGTCTTGCTGGTCAAGGGCAACAAGCTCCACCCCCTTACCCAGGGCAAGGTCAGGGTGGGCAGCCTGCAATACAGCAGCCAACCACACCTATATTTGTTGCCCCGCCGCCCAAACCACAGCGAGTCTTGCACTCTGAGGCTTACCTGAGGTACATAGAGGGACTCAATGCAGAGTCAACCACGGTCAGCAAATGGGACCAAACTCTATCAGGTAACAAGTTATGATATGCATAATGTAAATTCTGATGCCAGTATAAATTGAAATGTATTGGGCAGAATGACATCACATTAATTACCTGCTGATAAACACTCAGCAGTCACAAGCAACTTTTTCTAACTGTTTTTTATTACTGATAAAGTTATAATTGTATGCCTCCTAAGGATGCATTACAGCTGAAAGGAAGCAAGTTCACACGCTGCATGTTTGTAATGTCACCCATGTCTTGTCACCAGCTCGTAGAAAAGATGTAAGGTTGACCAAAGAACAGGAGAGCCGGCTGCCATCCCATTGGCTGAAAAGCAAAGGAGCCCACACTACAATGGCTGATGCCCTGTGGAGACTGCGAGATCTCATGCTCAGAGATACACTCAACATCCGTCAGGCTTACAACCTGTAGAACATCTAACCATTCCTGCTCTCATGCCCTTCTGGAGATAGAGAACCATTGTAGTTTTAATGTTGTAATACTGTAAGTTCACTTTGTCATGGTTTTGTAAAATTTGTCTCATTTAGTTGATTGCCTTGGATTAGCATTCATGCTGTTTTGTATCTGCATTTTAAATGTGCTGTTATGCGTTGAGAACTGTTGTTCTGTCATGAAAGAAACATTTTCATAAAATGTTTAAGAGAAACTGTGTTCTCTTTTTCTGGTGTCATTTCCACTGTAAACTAGCTTTTGCCTATCATCCAAATCTGAAGTCTTGCTGAGCTTATTCTTACAATATGTAATAGTTGCAGTGTCTAGAGTGATAAAACAAAATGACAAACCTTTAGTGTGTAGAACAAGACTTGTGAGAATTCCGTAGACTACACTTACATTTGGCAGATCTCTCTTTCCAGTGAGCGCTTTTGGTAGGCCACTCTGCGAATGTATCAAAGTCAGTTTTGCGCATGCTTCAAGTGGTGACCGCGTAGTTGTTTGAGACATTTGAAAGCTGGGGAAACTCCTGCGCTGTCATCGCTAGCCGGTTGGTCGACTGAATTGAAAAACTGGGTAAGATCAAGCTGAGTTTTAATTTTGGTTTCATTGCCATAGTCATTTATATTATGCACACACTCTAAATATACGGTATTATGTTGTCTACAGCTTGTTTGAAATGAGAGGTTAGCTCAGTAACTAACGTAACGTTACTTCACGGCGAAATGGCTAACGCGAACGTTATGCTGAAATTAGCAGACAACTAGCTAACTTTAGCGGGATGATGCACATAGAAGCGCTTTTAATGGGTAACGTCACAATTTTGCGAAATTCGTCTAAGCAGGCGAAATTAATGCGCCGATATTAGCAGAAAGACGGGGACGCCGACGCCAAACTGTTAGCAAGCGGTTGCATGTTTGAGTTTTCATTGTACAAGCCATCCCACATGATGCTCAGTGTGTGGACACCTAGCTAGTTAGCATCATCTCCTGGCTAAGTAGCTGAATGAAGGTGGTTCATGTGCGAGTTAGTATCTAGTATTTTAACGTTGTAGTTGTATGTCATTAGATATGCAATATCGTGTCAGGGTAGGAGGGCTAATATGTTGTATATTTGTTAAAGAAATGATGATAAGGTTTTCAGTGACGTTATTATTGCCAGGGTTTGAAAGGTAACGTTAACATTAGATGGCTAGAATATTCGTGATGGCTAGCTGGTTGCTAGCCAGCTAGTATTAGCAAACTAATTTCTTGCGTACATGTCCGTGCTCCTAAGTTATGAGCTAATATTAAACTTAGCAAAGAAGTTCTGCGACAAGCTTATTTAGATTTATGTTTTTTTTTTTTAACGTTGTACCAACACGATGTTGTTGTGAAACTATATGTTATGTTTCTTCCACGCTAGTGTGGCCCAATTGATGGATTGGCCTGGCAACTTTCACCACATAACGTTTATGGTCCGCATAGCGGAACGAGTCTGGCCGCCTAGCTAGCCAGACCGTATTGCTACACAAAGTTGTGGCTAGGTTGAATCAGCAAATAACTGGTGTAACACCATGTAAATGAACGAATGTAGTGTTAATAATAGGTAGTAACGTAATAGCCAACGATTTGTTTGTCATGAGATGGTGTAAACTCAAAGCTAGCCCATTCTCCAGCGTCAGATGTTAGTTGGATTGACAGGCACGTCACTTGTGAGCTCCAAAGGGGGCGTTTTTTGCATACAGGACAGTCTTGACCATAGGCACGGCCGCTGTCGTTGCGATAGTGATGCGTCTTCTGTGCAATACGCTGTGTAACTAGTTATTAATTTACAGGGCACCATGGATCTGAATGATGCGAATCTCAACACCCTTACCGACTTTATGAGAAAGACGCTGGATCCAGATCATGCGGTCAGACGGCCAGGTACGACATAAATGCTTCTCAGAAAGGGATGGAACTGGGCATCTGAAAACCTAAACTCATCTATGGCTCACCTTTTAAAAGACCTAAATGAGTCGTCTGAAGTTTTGCCTAGCAGTGTAAGAGTTATTTTTATTATTAAATGACATTGACTCACATTTTTTTCCACAGCTGAGAAATTTCTTGAATCTGTGGAGGGAAACCAGAACTATCCCATACTGCTCCTCACATTGCTAGAGAAGTCGCAGGACAATGTGATTCGTGTCTGCGCAGCTGTCACCTTTAAAAACTACATAAAAAGGAACTGGCGTATAGTGAGTGTTATTAATTTTTTTTTGTGGCACAAATAACTCCACTTAATGGTTGGCTAATGGAAGGATTTTCTCAATCTGCATGATTCTTGGCTTTGAGAAAGTTCAAAGTTTTGTGAGTATCCATGTATTTTGTCTCTCTCTCTGTAGATTGAAGATGAACCCAACAAAATTTCAGATTCTGACAGGACAGCCATAAAGGCAAACATTGTCAATTTGATGCTCAGTAGCCCTGAACAGATTCAGAAACAGGTAAGCTAAAATTATCAGAACTTTTGAATATTGGTGCATAGTCAATGGTTATGACTGTCTGATATCCGATATACTGACAAGTTCCTATATATTTTTGTAATGCACATTCCTTAATGGAAGCCAATATAAAAACTAGCGCGTTGTGTGTTATGAATCAATTTCTTTATAATGGCATCTAATGTCATGCAGTTGAGCGATGCAATCAGCATCATTGGCCGAGAGGACTTCCCTCAGAAATGGCCAGACCTGCTGACAGAGATGGTGACCCGCTTTCAGAGTGGAGACTTCCACATCATCAATGGTATTCTCAGAACTGCACACTCCCTCTTCAAAAGGTGAGATGTTTTAGACATACTCTGTGGCCCTGTTGAAATATGTTAAAAACAGAAATAAAAGGGAAAAAAGCACTTAAAGTCCAGCATACTCTTTGTGCTTTGTTTACTTGAACTTGGAGTTGTGGGATAAAACTAGTTTGCGTGTGTGTAAAATATTCTGTATGTACACTCTATAATGTGCCCACAGATATCGTCATGAGTTTAAGTCCAATGAGTTATGGAGTGAGATCAAGCTGGTTCTCGACACATTTGCACAGCCCTTGACAGAGCTTTTCAAGGTACGTAATTAGCTGCTGCTACCTTGGCATTACTACACACTGATGGCATGTAATTGTTAGGTCTACATGTGTGGGCTTTAATTGAGCTCCAAGATGCAGACTTGTGCTATATGTTCGCTGTGTGAGTAATTTGTCCCATTTCTATTTCAGGCCACTATTGAGCTTTGTCAGACCCATGCCACAGATGTCAATGCCCTCAAAGTCCTCTTTTCCTCCTTAACACTGATCTCCAAGCTTTTTTACAGTCTTAACTTTCAGGTTGGTCTTTCCCAACTCAAAAATTTTCATTACAATTGGTCAGATTTTCAATGCCTTACAGAGACAAAGAATGTTGGGAGGGTAGTGTGTCTGTGAGGTAATTTGCGAGAATGCCAAGTCCTTGAAATCTGATATTTGAACAGGATCTGCCAGAGTTTTTTGAGGACAATATGGAGACTTGGATGTCTAATTTCCATAACCTGCTGACTTTGGATAATAAGCTTCTCCAGACTGATGTGAGTACTATGAATTGAAGTTTCAAGAATCTTTACTTTCGTCTTTTCCATATCAATGGGAAATAGTAAATAGGCTGTTTGCCACCAAGTGCAATGTCTGACTTGTTGGCTGCATTGCTGTCTACAGGATGAAGAGGAAGCTGGTCTCCTAGAGCTACTTAAGTCCCAGATCTGTGACAACGCAGGGCTCTATGCTCAGAAGTATGACGAAGAGTTTCAGCCCTATTTGCCTCGCTTTGTTACAGCCATCTGGAACCTTCTAGTGACCACGGGGCAGGAGGTCAAGTATGATCTGGTGAGTAAGAACATAGTATGTATCACTTTTGAGCTGAACTTTTCCAGTCGCAGGTCTTTTCTGCAAGAACAGTCTGATTTTTATGGTTGTATTTTTCATGGTTTTTGTAAGTTATTTGTTTATTTAGCTTTCATATACACTATATTTAGCTAATGCACTCTGTCTGTCCAGTCGTTTGTGTTAAGTGTATTAATAATTGTGTCAATCAAAATTGATTTGACATGATCTATCTGACAAGGCCTTCACATTTGCCTTTGTCACAGCTGGTAAGCAATGCCATCCAGTTCCTGGCATCAGTCTGCGAGCGCCCACACTACAAGCATCTGTTTGAGGACCAGAACACACTCACCAGCATTTGTGAGAAGGTCATCCTCCCTAACATGGAATTCAGAAGTGAGTTCAAACAGATTCTGGGTTGACTTTTGTTTAAAGATGTGGGATATTTTGTTGTGTGTTTCTCTCTATTATTTCCTGTATTTGAAAGGCTGATTGTATAATTGTTGAATGCTGTCAAATGCTAAACATCATCCTTTGTAATGTAGTGCATGCTACGTGTCAGTGACCTGTGTAAGCTGAGTTTCCTGTGCTCTTCTGTAGGTGCTGATGAGGAAGCCTTTGAAGATAACTCAGAGGAGTACATCAGAAGAGACCTAGAAGGCTCAGGTAAAGCAATATACATTCTCACTTAAAGTTTTTCAGTACTCACTGCATTTTAGCCTGTCACTGGTGTATCTGGTTGATATTTACTCACTCCAATGCTAATTTATCTACTTCTGTTGTGTCAAAACTTCTTAATGTAATGCTGAGTATTAGTAACTAATGCTGACTAATAAATCAGTGCAGGAAAAGAAGCGTTAACCATGAGATGCTCATTGTAATTATCACAACTGAACTCCCTGCCTCACAGATATCGACACGCGCCGAAGGGCAGCCTGTGATTTGGTGCGAGGGCTGTGCAAGTTCTTTGAGGGCCCAGTGACGGCCATCTTCTCGGGCTATGTGAACTCCATGCTTGCAGAGCACGCCAAGAATCCAGGAGCCAACTGGAAGCACAAGGACGCTGCCATTTACCTAGTCACATCTTTGGCCTCCAAGGCACAGACACAGAAGGTACAGGCCAGTTAATTTCCAGACTATGTTTTTTTTGTAAGGCAGGCTAGGGCCATATGCTCTAATATACTGCCAGTGTACTTTGTCCATGTGTGTGATGTGGGTCTCTGTTTGCTTCTAGCATGGAATTACACAGGCCAATGAGTTGGTGAACTTGTCAGAGTTCTTTGTGAACCACATTCTTCCAGATCTAAAATCTCAAAATGGTAAGTGACGTCTGACATGGTTGGTTTGCATTTTGGTATATGTATTGACACTAATTTCACACTTGTGTATCAACAGTTAATGAGTTTCCAGTACTAAAGGCTGATGCCATCAAGTATGTCATGATCTTCAGGAGTCAGGTAAAGATTTCTCTCAGTTTACACTTCAAAACCATCAGAGCACTCAAGAATACAGTCTGACTCATTGCTATTTTCAAATGAATGTATGAAGAGTACATATTTTTCTCTGGCCATTATACTGTAGGTAACATACGCTGCTAAACTGACACATCAGGCCTAAGAAGCTGCTGTGATTTTTCATTTGATCTGATCTGATCCTCCTCCTCTCTCTTCCTCTGCTTGCAGCTCCCAAAGGAGCAGCTCCTGCAGGCCGTCCCTCTGCTGGTGGCTCATTTGCAGGCCGAGAGCATCGTAGAGCATACCTATGCCGCTCACGCCCTCGAGAGGCTTTTCACCATGAGGGGGCCCAACAACTCCACGCAGTAAGATTAAGCACTTGATCCTGTTTCAGACCCTATCGGTCTGGTGTTGCACTGCATGAGCTGTTGAAAACAGCTGTGTTAAAACTACTGGAATAACAGCTCAGAGTTGCTAAATGGTCAGGCTAAAATCTTAAAGCACTCATGATATGAAAACTGCGAAATATTACAGTGTTGATTTGATCTATTGAAGCTGTTTAATTTCAGTGTTCATTACCGCTTATTGCTATTATGAATTGTAGCACTTATTGGGTTATTGAATGTGTCTGTAAAGCGCAGTGTAATATGTTGAACAGCACATCTGTCAGCAGCAGGTACAGTTAATTGATATTCTGTGAATGCAGTTGTAACTCCTCTGTGTGTGTGTGTGTGGCAACGGTAACGTAGCGGTTAAAGAAACTGACTAGCCTGGAAAGTTGAGGGTTTGATTATCCAATGCCACCGTTGTGCGCTTAAGCAAGGCACTTAACTCCACTTTGCTCTGAACATAGTTGACAGTAATGTAATTTGCTTTGGATAAAAGTATCTTCTAAATGCATAAATGTAAGTGTGTGTGTGTGTGTGTGTGTGTGCTGCAGCATCACCCCAGCAGAGATGGCCCCCTTCACTGAGCAGCTGCTCAACAATCTGTTCAAGGCTCTCGCCATTCCTGGTTCATCAGAGAACGAGTACATCATGAAGGGTACAACACACTCTGCACTTTCTATATCTATATCTATAAGTGGTAGCTTTCATCATAGATTTATACTGAACAATAATGAGATTGCCATTCATTTATTTTATTTTGTTTACAAAGAACACAAGATACTTGTGTTGGAACACCTTTGGGAGAAAATTTGAGCTTTCCTGATTACAACCCTTACAACTACACACCCAATCCATACACTTTCCAGGACAACTCATCAGTATTTATTACCATGATATTGTTTGTACTAAAAATTACATTTCTCTCCTCTCTTTCAGCAATCATGCGTAGCTTTTCCCTCTTACAGGAAGCTATTGTGCCCTATGTCCCCACCCTGATTGGTCAGCTCACCCATAAGCTCCTCCTTGTTAGCAAGGTAAATTCAATCAGCAGGCCTTCCTCTCTTTCCTGTCCACTAGCAAGAAGCACTTAATGTGATTGTGGTCTCTGAATGAAAGACCCTGTTGCTGCACCTGCACCAAAGATCATTGAATACTGACAAAGATAGTTCAACATAATACGTTATAGTGGGAGCGAGCGTGAATAGTTCCGGTCTGCATAAGTAAGTACGTCACAATATTAACTTTTCAATGATATTTTGTATCAGCCTATGAGGGCTTGATTCAGGTCTGCATAAAGGGGGATTCCCCCTCCCCCTTGCGAAAATAGAACATGGAACTTAACAAACATTTGCGCCTCTCGCTCCGCTTTTACCCCCTCTGCCTGCACCATGCTGAAGGAAGTTGGTTTTGTTCTCTTGTGTCCAGAATCCCAGCAAGCCCCACTTCAACCACTACCTGTTTGAGTCCCTGTGCCTGTCTATCCGGATCACCTGCAAGGCCAACCCCACCACTGTGGGCAGCTTTGAGGAGGCTCTTTTCCCCGTCTTCACAGAGATCCTGCAGAGTGATGTACAAGGTGAGGGGTTAAGGCGTAATCAACTCAGAATCTTCCTTCCGTCACACCAATTTCTGTAAAGACTGTAAACAAACAGTTTGCAACGGTAATGTATAGGGTTTGACAAAAGCCAACATAACCAGATAACTGCTTTGTTATCGCAAGGTTACTGTTACAGCCACAGGTTAAAGCTTAAGAAGCCTGTTGCATTTGCCAAAGTTGACGAGTCATTCTTTTCAAAATGCTCTGGACACCGAAATAATAAGGGACTACTCCAAAAATCCGCTCAAGCCATTTGTCCCTAACTTCCTGTCATTCGGCATTCTAAAAACTAGATGTTGCTGTCCTGTCTGTTATCTTTATTTCACGGATATTCAGAGATCTCGCATACAGTAGTTAGGATTTCGTGGGACTGGCACTAATGAAATACAGGAGAGCATGGATTGGGCGATAAAAGGGTTGTGCAATATACTGTTGTCTGCGATATACCTTGAAAAAAAAAATCACGGTGAAAATTTGCCAGCCGACGGTAAAAACAGTTAATTCGAAAATCTTCAGTACAGTCTGTACACAGCCGTCATGGCAAAGACGCTGTGGAGAAAGTCTACTCGATGACGTCGCATTTGTGTCACGCACTTAAGGCTTCCGCACACCGGTTCCGACAGCATTGCAGAGCACTTTCGAATTCCACAATTTCGTTTGAAT
>JAVQKI010419423.1:0-10582 GCA_036025975.1 Nematalosa erebi | reverse complement strand
TGTGGGGTCGTGCTCATAAGCCTCAGCCAGCCTCATCTAGCGGGAAGCACTTGGCGAAGGCAGGCAGGCAGGCAGGCGACATGCTGCGTGGGGCGGGGGCGGGAGAGCATCGCTCGGCTGCAGCTCGTGCTCACACGCTCACACACGCTCCAGTGCTGGGCTCGGGGGAAAGCTTACCAGCGAGACTCCCATAAGCAGGTATGATTGATTGAGAAGGATGTGTGTACGTGGGTTTTTCCGGATTGCTGTGAGGACTGGGCAGGGCAGGTAGTGTGTTGGGAAAGAGCGACAGAGAGAGAGAGAGAGAGAGAGAGGGGCGTCATCATCGCTCTGTAAACATGACACCTAGCATAAGGGTTGGCATGCATATGTCTGTGTATGTGTGATGAGCAGGGGTCTCTCTTTTTGGGTGTGTGTGTGTGTGTGTGTGTGTGTGTGTGAGTGAAGTACCTGGTTAGTGTCTGATTGCTGTGTGTGTGTGTGTGTGTGTGTGTGTGTGTGTGTGTGTGTGTGTGAGAGAGAAGGAGAGAGAGCGTAATGCTGACATGCAGAGGCTGTCTTGCTGGGAGGAGAACTAGGGCTATTGATTGCAGTGCACTGGAAATGACTGAGCTGCATATGCTATTGTGTCCAGAGAGCAGGAGTTGCCAATTAAACATATAATAGGACTGCGTACACACACACACACACACACACACACACACACACACAAAATCAGGTATGCACACACACGCACACTCTCTCACGCAGTGCTATTTGATAGCTTATAGTAATGAAGTAAGGTGAATTGAAATCTTTTATGTTTGTTACTTTTGATGTGTGTTAAGGTGATTTGGGATATGTTTAGTATACTTGTGGTTGAGGTCTGTGGCCCTGACTCTTCAGGCGTAGTTGGATTGTGAATCTCACTTCCTGTCGACGTGGCCCATGGTGCACTTACCTTGTGGAATGACAATCCGTGTCTGCATTTACCTCAAGCGTCCAATGAGGAAGTGCAGTATACTAAATATCCCATTGTTTATGGTCTGGGATTGAGGTGTTCCGATAAGAATAGATAAGAACCTTTGTGTGTGTGTGTGTGTGTGAGAGAGTGTGATTCTGATGTGTGTGTTTGTGTTGTAGATGAAATCAATCTGCTGGCGCCCTCCAAGCCAATTTCCCTCTCAAGTGCCCGATCTGCCGTCAGTTTTCTGAACAAGCTCAAACACAACTCTCTGCAGCGCCGCAAGGTACCAGCACACACACACACACACACACACACACACACACAAACACATGCCCACAAGGATACATGTATGCTCGTAAACACACATGTGTGCGCACAAAAAAACACAGACACACAAACACACACACACACACAAACACATACATAATGCCCACAAGGATACAAACATGTATGCTCGCAAACGCACATACGTATGCACACAAACACACAAAAAACACACACACACACACACACACACACACACACAAAAACAGCTTGGCTGTGAGTAGTTGGAATGTAAATAAAAAGGCAGCATTCTGCTGTGCCGTAGGAGAATGGGGTTACTCAGAGTGCAGGTAGGCGCTGCGTTCCGCAAGGCCTGCGATGGGGCGGGCTTCAGGCTGCATGGAGACCGGAGCGGCGGCTGCTGGCCATGTGAGAGATGCTCGCGCCCGCGCGCCTTGCCTCCGTCATGTTGATGGAGCGCGCTCACTGCACACCGCTCGCCGCTCGCCGCTCGCCGCTCCCGCTCCACACAACAAAGAGGCGGTGGGGTTTTGATGTCGGTAAAGGCGCATCGGCGTGAGCCTTGGCCCCTGTTAGCCGCCGAGGGCCAGGAGCCTCAGTGATGTCTCACGGCAGCTTGCTGCTTTAGAAGGCGCTCTGCGGCGGCCGGCCGTGGATATATAGCGTCAATCAATTATTCAGCACGACAATTCATGTCCTCGGATCGCCTCGGGCAGCGCAGCCACGTCTGTGAAATGGCTCCTGTAATAGAGTAATGAATGCTACGCTAGCAGTGGGCTAAAGGTCCACCTACCAGCCCATAAATATCTCATTTTATTGCTAGCTTGAAGTGAAGCTTCCATTTGCCCCGCCCTGTCGTGTTGGAGCAGAATAGAAGCCGCCTGTGCTCCGTGCAGGAACTACACGCGCAGCAATGGCCTCCTTAACAACAAAAGCCCCTCTGTCAAACCGCCTGTGAAATTCCCAACGCACGTACGCCGTGGCCGCAGCCAATGAGACGCCCCAGGTGCGACATATGGCCAATGAGGAGGCTGTCTGTGAACGGCTAATGATGAGAGTCGGGGGGGCGTGTTTGTAAAGTGTCCTGGCGGTGGGTTAAGTCATTGTTTATTTTGGGCGCTCTGCGCCGGGGCCTTATGTAATGTCCTCAGGCTCATGTGACTCCACTTCACAGGATAGCCTGGGTGCTGACAGAGAGAGGATGAGGAAGGAGGAGGAGGAGGAGAAGAAGAAGGAGAAGGAGGTGAGCTCCTCTCTTCTTTGGCTGACATATATGTGTGTGTGTATGTGTGTGTGTGTGTGTGTGTGTGTGTGTGTGTGTAATAATGTGTATGGCATGTACTCTCACCTTTGCAGTTCTTTCCCACTGACCTGTGAATTTTATTTGTTAGTGCGTCATTGACTGTTGTCCTGATTAGCGTTGTGTGTGTGTGTGTGTGTGTGTGTGTGTGTGTGTGTGTGTGTGTTGTGTTGTGTTGTGTCCCTACCCTCACACTGGGAGGCAGGTGCAGCCTGATGGACACACACAGCTCACACACCTGCTCTTCCTCTCTTTTAGTGCTCTCTTTGCCTGCATATCCCCTCTCTCTCTCTCTTTCTCGGTCTCTCTCACTCTATCTCTCTCTCTCTCTCTCTCTCTCTCTCTCACACGCTCACTCTCTCTCTCTCTCTCTCGCTCCCTCTCTCTCCATGTAAAAATATGTATTTTCTCTCTGTGTCTCTCTTGTTCTCTTCCTCACTTGCATGCGCTCACTCATTCAAACACACACACACACTCAGACACACACAAAAGGCAAGTAAACCATTCGCCCAGAACAAAACTGCGATAGCAGACGTCTGTACTGGATTGATGCACCAAATTACCATCCAGTCCATTTGGGTCCTGGAAATGAGCCTCACCTGCAGCACGAATGCACCAGTCCAGTTCTGGGACGTGAAAAGAGCCAGAGAGGAGCCTTGTGTGCGTGTGCTCAGAGATGTCTAACTGAAGAACTCTGTTGTCTCCCCCCCCTGTCCTGTGCTGTGGGGCCCATGCAGGCTGCGAGGCCTGCGACCCCTGTGGCCCCCGAGGTCCCGGCGGGCCCCGACTCCCTGGAGGCTCATCTCAGCAGCGAGGTGTGCTACTTCTGCGGCCAGCGGCTCTACGTGCTGGAGCGGGAGAGCGCCGAGGGCAAGTTCTTCCATCGCAGCTGTTTCACATGCCACCGCTGCAGCGCCACCCTCAGGCAGGGAGGCTACACGTACGACCAGAGCAGCGGTCAGTCGGCACGCCACACACTGCTCACTTATTTGTGTGTTCTGCTTCTTGCTTAGTACATCTACACATCTGTACCACCTGTGATTCACAGAGATTTTTACAAAACTGCATTAAATATGTACAGGTCATTGTTAATGTTTTATGAATAATCTGAATATATAGTAATGTTAACACCATTAGTGTTTCATGTCGTCAGTAGATAAAATACCTTGTGAGATGTCTGCGTTTGTCATAGGTCTGTGTGTGCAGACCTGATCTGGTGTTTTGCCCTGTAGATGTAGGAGTGTTTTGACGTGAGTGTGTGAGCCTGTAGCTCATGGTGTTCTCTGTGTCTGGTGGGATTGTTCCAGCTGCTTTACCTGTAGTCAGTCCTGAGGAAGCCAGCGGCCCCCTGACACCCTCCACTGAGAGAGAGGAGGGGCTCAATTATTTAGCTGCACCATGAAATATGCATGCATGCTCAGCCCCTACTTTAACTTCCCGAAGTTTAAAGAGGAGGATCACTATCTGTGTGTCTGTGTGCGTGTGTGTGTGTGTGCGCGCATTTGTGTGTGCGTGTGTGTGTCTGTGTGTGTGTGTGTGTGTGTGTGTGTTTGTGGAGGAGGAGGAGGAAGCAAGACAAAGAGAGAGAGATTGTAAACTCTGTTCTGTCTGGCTTATCTGCAGGAAGGTTCTACTGTGAGCTACACTCTAAGGAAATGGAATTGGGCCACCGGAACCTGTCCACACAGTCAGAGGTACACAAACACACACACACACACACACACACACACACACCAGCGTCTCAGTTAGGTTAAAGGTAAACACAGATGGGCTTCTTTCTCACACTCATACACACACACACACACACACACACACACACACACACACACACACACACAGACAGACACTCAGGCTCATATACAATGTAGTGTCCTGCAGCTGCACTAACCACAGCCTCCTCCTCATGCATCAAGGGATAAAATATCTGCTCTGTCAACTCTAGTGCTCCTCTCTGCACCATCCAGCCACTGAGATTAGCTAAGCACCAGCTGACTGGCTCATTGGATTTCATACAATACATTAGGATGTCTTCTACGGAATGGAGACATTTGGATGGATAGATAGATAGATAGATACATAGATAGATAGAGACTTTTATTATTCTGTAGAAATTCTGTTATGTATATGTGATGTGATGTGATGTGATGTGATGTGTCCCACTCAGGGCAGCCCTGCCGAGGCCGAGCAGCATGTGTCCAGCGAGGAGGAGGAGGGCAGGGATGGAGGGATGAATGGAAAGAGCGTGGCGAACGAGTCTGAGCCGTCACCTGCCCGGCTGAAGCCCGCCGTGCCCCCCAAGCCCCCCCGTGTCCCTGAGCAGACCCCCGCGCTCAGCCCCGCCGAGCCGCCGAAGCCTGGGCACAGAGTGGCATCGGAGGGCACCGCCAGCGGCAGCCCCGTACCCGTGCCTGTGCCCGCTCCACGGGGGTCACGCGCCAGCCAACCCCAGTCACCCCCGACGCCAAAGCCCCGCAAAGTCTACCAGGGCCTCTCTCCAAGCAAGCCCCCACACACCCCGCACTCCTCCACTAGGAAGCAGGAGGAGGAGGAGGAGGAGGAGAAGGAGAAGGAGGAGGAAGAAGAGCACTATAGGGATAGCCCCAGCGCTCCGGCTGAGAACGGGAGTGAGAACGGAGCGGACAGCTCCCCCGGGTCGAAGGGCAGACTGCGGAAGCTGGAGCTGTCGGACGAGGAGCGCAGTCAGCTGGGCAGCCTGAGCTTCAGCCAGGACTCGGACTCGGAGACGCCGGCCTCGTCCTCGGCCTCCTCGTCCTCCTCCAAGCGCGTGGACGGGGCGGGCGAGGGAGCGGGGGAGGGAGAGGAGGGGGAGGGCTACTGGAGTCGCGCGGAGAGCGTCAGCCACCCGAGGGAACACCGCCACCGCCGCTGCTTCAGGAGGAAGGGAGAGCCCAACGGCACGGGAGCCAACGGCAGCCAGCAGGGAGGACGCGTGCGCTCCAAGTTCTCCCCGTGGAACCTGTCCTCTCCACGCCTGGGCCGGGACCACCGCCTCACCGTACATGTGGCAGGAGCTGGTGAGACACACACACACCACACACTTGCAAACACACACACACACACACACACATACTGTACATACGTTGATTCCAAGTAATAACCGGTGGTTTGTACAAACAGGATGAGCTCCAGAGGCTACTTGCATACTATAGACCACTATGTTAATTCAACACTAAAAACAACAAAACTTTCTTTGTACAAACATGATACATTTTTTTTATTATATATATTGAGCCTACTTAAGTTTGGAAGGTGAATATAACACTACATCTCAGTTTTATAGCAATTTGTAATAATCAATGACAGTTCAGGATGCCTCCAGATATTAGCACAAGCAGTGCCATAATGAGAAAATCCACAAGTGAATTCTCACTGCATCTGCCCGACAACAGATGAGTTCAGGGTGTATTGTGTGACAGATAATGGCCTCTAGAGTAGCGTAACTTAAAAAACAAGTTTGGGCCAAGATGGTGGAAGACCATACACATGATTAAAGCCAGAGAATAACCATTTGGAACAGACTACTGCCCCTAACTTAGGTGGGAAATCCTGAAACATCTAATATTTATGATTTTTGATTTGTTCCCTGTTCTTTCAGGTACCCATGCATCAGGAGTGGAGAATGGGGATGACGATGATGATGATGATGACTTCTACATGTACCCAGACAGCATGGATATCCTGGAACAGCAGGTGAGAGTTTCTAGTGTTTGGCCATCTCTGGGGCAGAGCTTCTGTCTGATCCCAGCACTGACTCTAGATCAGGAAATGCTGAGGCTGCCGGAGATGAATATTACTGCACTTTATCATGTTTAATTGCTCTCTGTTTGTTAATCCCCTTGTTGGGTGCTATAGTGTAATGACTGGGCAGCTCTTACATGCGCAGTAACATCAGCCAAGATCACACTGCTGCTCACGCTGGGCATCTCCTCTCTTCTCTTTTTTCCTTCCTCTTCTCTCTGCTCCTCCTCTCTTCCCCTCTCCTCTCTCTCCTCTCCTCTCCTCTCCTCTCTGCAGGTGCCCTCAGACCCAGTGGAGGCTCAGAAGTTGGAGCTGCGTAAGATGAGGACGCTGGAGCGGAAGGCCAAGATGAGTGAGCTACAGCGATTCCACAGAGCCCAGGTCAGCCCACACATGCACCCACGCACACACACACACACACACACACACACACACACACACACACAGAACACATCACCCACCCTCTCCCCAAACAGCATTCCAAACTCATAAGCATCAGAGAAGAGTCATGTGTGGGCTTACCTCATTTAGATCTTAATAAATACAAGGGAGGATGGAGTATCTCCAAAAAGCATAAAGTGCTGCAATAACCCTGTCTGTCTGTCTGTCTGCAGACGATTCAGAGGCGGCTGGAGGAGATCGAGGTGACCTTTAAGGACCTGGAGGTGAAGGGAGTCGAGCTGGAGCGAGCCCTGAGAGAGGAGTCAGGTGACCCACGACAGCACACGCACCACCAGACACCAGCACACCGCTTACAGTGCATCCACAGCACGTCTCCACTGCCCTTAGGCCTGCAGTGGCTGCTGCTGCCATGTGATTAGAACATTTGTCTGTCCTCTGCAGATTCCACTGATCCGGAGCTGATAGGCCAGTGGATAGAGCTCGTCCAGGACAAGAATTTTCTTGTGTCTGAGGAGTCGGACCTCATGGTGGCGTAAGTATGCCCAAAGGTTAAGAATCTTCCTGCCAAATTTCAGCTCTCAAGTAAACTTTTCATGAAAGCAACAGTGGGTTCTTACTTGCAAACCCATATTAGCTGTCAGTAATACACTAAGATGTCTACGTCTGAACCAAGCACAGAGAAATGGCTCTCCATGCATGCTAGCGCGCTGAGGCCTTGTGTGTTTGCTTGCTAATTGTAATTGTGAGCAATCAAGGGAAGAGTGCAGTGCGGTAGCGGCTAAGCTAATCAGACGCCAAAGGCCTGTAATCATATGCGCTAGCATGGGCTTCTACACTTTGGCTAATGAGCATGGGGGTGTAGGTAATTGCTGTGATGGATGTAATGGGAGCAGTGAAAATGACACTGTGTGTGTGTGTGTGTGTGTGTGTGTGTGTGTGTGTGTGTGTGTGTGCGTGCGTTCCTCAGCTCCCGACAGCTGGAGCTAGAGGATAAGCAGAGCATGTTGGAGATGGAGCTAAGACGCTACATGGACATCAGCGGTATGCAAAGCAATGGATTATTACCCGCTAATATACTTAGCCCAGTTAAATGATTGAAAATTTCTTGCTGGGGTATTAATGTATCTGTGTGTGTGTGTGTGTGTGCGTGCGTGTGTTTTCGTGTGTGTGTGATTGTGTTGGCGCAGACTCTGAGAAGACCGTCGAGGAGCGCGAGGAGGAGGAGCGGGTGCTTGCGGAGATGCTGGAGGTGGTGGACATGAGGAACTCCCTGGTGGCGTTCCTGGAGGAGAAGAGGCTGAAGGAGCTCACCGAACCCCAGGTCAGCACCTCCCTCATGGAGGCTAGGAGACTCTCCAGCGCCTCAGCCACGCAGGTGCACTGGGAATGAGAGGACCCAGCACACACACACACACACACACACACACACACCACTCACTATATGCTTCCACGCATACACACTTTTTCGCATATGTGGGACTTTCATGCAGAACGTCATTGTGAAACTTTTCAACTTGAAAAGCCAAAGACTTTGATGATATTCCAGTTTCACATAATGTGCACATGCACATACTCACACATGTCAACACACACACACACACACACACACACAGTCCTCACTGCCTAGCCTTAAGAGACTTGAAGGAAGCAGCACTCTCTCTCTCTTTCTCTCTGTCTCCCTTCTTTTCTTTTCTTTCTCTTTGCTGAGTCGGCACACCTGAGCCCCAGTGGCATGGCAACAGTGCTGAGCTCCTGCGCTTCTGAGTGGCCACACACTGGTCATCTCCAGTAGTGTCCACTGGGGCCCCAGCGCAGCGCAGCGCAGCACAGCGCAGCACAGCAGTAACTACAGATGCTCCTCATATCCTTATTACTCCAAGTATTTACAATGTGTCATATTTGATATATTTAGAGATTTATGATATCTGTTTTTGGAGTGGAATAAAGTCACAAAGGAATATTATGTATCATATTTTGTCAATGTAGTCATTGTTATATGCGAGCAAATTATTATTGTTGTTATTATGATTATTATGATTATTATTATGATTACTCTGATATCTGAGCACTTTTTGCATGCACCATTGATATTGTTGAGTTGTTCAGAATCCTGATTCTCAGGGCGGGGACAGAATTGAAATGGTTGCTGCCAGGCAGGAGAGGCAGGAGGTTGGGAGTGTGCGCAGAACTAATCAGTGGGATGGAAGGGTCAGTCACAGCAGTGACTCTGAGGTCAGCCAGACTGGCTGTGTCCACATTAACCGTGTAGAGCTCTCATTGTGACAATGTAGCAGAACTCTGAGGCTGAACATTAGCTTGTGAAAGCGGTGTTTCTTTAGCTTTCTTCATTGTTGCCTTTGTTAGTGCAGCTGGGACTGCTTTATAGTGCACAGTACTAACTACACATGTGATTGCTCTGGATCCCGAGGACGTTTGGTAGTCAAGGCAAGCAGGAGTCAGGCTATTCAACTAATAATCTGGACTCAGCCAAGTTGGTTTGGCCAAATGCATCGAACACACACTCACACACACTCACACACACTCACACACACTCACACACACACACACATGCTACTCCTACACACTCAGTCAGTACAGTCCTTTCAGTATAAACACACATACATGATTCGGTCTGTGCGAGGATAGCTATGGATGAATGTGGTAGTGGTATGAACTAGTACAATGTTTTAGGCAATGTGCTGAGTTGGTCTCTTTTTGTACAATAATTGAAAGCCACTATAAGTGGAATAAAGAATGGCTTGTTTATTGAGGAACCGGTATGTTCTAGCTGATCTCAAGGAAAACAAAATGTATTTTGTATTTTTGTGGATGTGAATAAAAATCTACAAATGTATTTGTGTAAGGTGCTGTCTGCACTTTAGCTCAGCTTTGTTTCACACTTCAGAGGCTCAACTATTTCTTATTTCAATCAGCATTTTGGACTGCCACCAAAATAGAGTTAGTTCACTAGATGGTGCCAAGATTTCAAGAAGTCTGAATAGAACTGTTTCAACCAGTGCTCTTCTGATGCCCTGTGCCCTGTGTAATGAGTGGGGCAGGTCCATGCAGTTCACATCCATAATGTTAATAAAATGCTACAATTTGACCATGTATTTGTTACAAGGCATTCAAGGATTTGTTATAAAGTTTACATAAGGTTATATGAGATGTTATGCAAAATGAATAATATATGCTCCATCACATCCCTGACACTGGAGATTGCCTGTGGCTGACTAGCATGGGGACAGCTGTGTCTCACACTCCCCTCCAGACTCCCCTCCACCGTCCACACCACATACTGGATGCTTGACTGACACCCGCGCATGCACTGATGGGGCTGAGTTTATGGGCACAACTGATGACGTCAGATGATGGACTTATTCATTTGTGATTTCAAAGGGAATCTTGTGCTCTCACTCACCTATGTCTAAGCGCCACTAACAATTCTAGCCCTTCTTTTTTTCAGCTTTGCACAATGTTAGTACAATGCAACTCCACTAGATGGCAGCATTTAGCAGTGTTTGCATTGAGCTGTTTTCTCACGCAACATTAGCCACATTGCGAGGTTTGATTCTCGCCACTACAAAAGAATTAGATGATCAGGTTTTATTCCACTTCCTTCATTAAACTAATTATTACATTTGTCAAGGGGCCATTGGGCGATACTGTCATAATAGTAATCCCCACCAATTCCCCTGGGTGAAATGGTTTGCACAAGCTCAGGGAATAGGGTATGATGCAGTGTTTAAAAAATTACTTTGGCAGAAGTTCTTGTCATTCACCAGCATATTCAAGTAAAAGTATAAAAGTACTCAAGTAAAAGTCTAAACCAGACGTCTCCAACAGGTACCTCAGGAGCTATCATTAACTTGCCACCTGCTGAAGAGTAG
>JAVQKI010419220.1:0-17336 GCA_036025975.1 Nematalosa erebi | reverse complement strand
CGGTGAGTCCTTCACCTTCACAGTATCATAAAGAGGAACAGGATTTTGGTATGGGATATACCACTATCCTACCCCCTCCCCGTCCACCCCCACCATAGCTGAGAGAAGCTGCTCTCATGCAAGAGAGGACAGAATGAGTGTGGGGATAAAGTCAGCCATGTGGAGCCCGAGCCAGACAGGCAGCAGCAGAGCCAGCATCTCATCAGCTGGACGGACACAGGACGCTGAGCCCCCAATCCACAAGTCTATGGACAAGAGAGAGAGAGAGGGAGAGAGAGAGAGAATGAGAGGAAGAGAGTGTGTGTCATGACGATAGAGAGAGAGAGTCATGAGGATGAGGAGAAAATCTGAGACTGTGAGAACAGAAAGAGAAACAGACAGAGAGAGAAACTGAATGACACATAGAGAGGGGTGGAGAGGGACACAATGCAGAAAGATAGAGAGAGAGAGAGAGAGAGAGGTCAGGAGATGAAAAGAGAAGTGCAGAAGAGGGAAGGAGAGACAAGCCCTTGGGTGTTTTTTTATTTTATTTTTTTATTCACTACCATTTATCTGGAACTTAATGTGTGAGCTTGGAGTGGAGAAAGCAAACCATGATCCCTTGGAAGACATCACATCAAAGCGTAGCACTGCACATCACATCACGTGACTCCAGCCCCAGTCACCATGTGACAGAATCACCAAACCACCCAGCAGTTTGGAAGGCACAGAGAGTGAGTTGTGCCCCTTCAAACACAGCAATAGGCCTCCAGGACCCAGCAACAGCCTCCCCAGAGGATGTAAAATGAGGGTCCCGCGAAGGTCAGAAATACCATTAAATTATTCAGCCTTATCCATGGCTAAATGGTGCCTTAAAGAGGTGTATATGAGAGATAGAGTCTTCTCTTACCTGGCCGCCTGACACCTCCCTTTGTGAGAAGGTCTGTGGAGAACGCCTAGCATGGAGTACAGCTGGAAGGCACCATTAAGAGGCTCATAAAGCCAAGCTTCAGTGCGCTTGTCCCCTCCTCACCGGGTTATATGATAGGGCCCTGGGGTCGTCCGTCTTTGGCAAACGAGAGAGGGGGGAAGTAGTGGATGCGAAAGGGCAATCCATTATCATTGGCGCAACCAAAAAAGCTGACATATAATGTGTGTGTGTGTGTGTGTGTGTTGTGTGTACTCAGAAAAATGTCCTTAGATGAACTAGGGTAATCTCGACCCAGATGAGATAGTAGTGCTGGTTTTGTGTATGAGTGACCACTAACTTCCTGTGAATAGTGCCGACAGTGATGTAGCATGCATAGACACAAACACCTCTAGAACAAATGGCAGGGCTTTCATTTGAGGAGCCAACAGGCACAACATTTGAAACACACACACACAAAGACTCTTAACCCCTTATAGCCATTTTCAGTACTGATTAAATCTATATATCATTGATAGTAATGTTGAGTCAGGCCTAGCTCACACATAAAGACAAACTGCATATGACTGAGAATAGTAAAACATACATTCTGATTCCAATACTCTCATCATCAAATAACTTCTTGTACTCCACCATTAGTATAATCATACAACTGCCATCCTCACACACCATGTCATCTTTAATAGAGCCTCATTTTTAGTTACGCAAGCCATGTTTTTAGTTACAGGGGCAAATAAGAAAAGAGACCAGGACTCCAATCCACCACCACCAGGAGCTTTGTCAGAACCTCCAAACGATGACAAACTTGATGTGAGGATACCCAAGCCACCAAAGGCCTGAGAAGCAATCTGCTTTGGATGTGCCAATCGGACAGTATCCATAGGGGATCGTCAAATATTACTGGGAGATATGAAGGTACCGAGGCCTCTGATGGAGACTCCTTCCTGAGTAGCCACCTAATGGACTCTCCCACACACTCCCACCCACACAAACACACATACACACACACTCTCTCTCTCTCTCTTCTCCAATATATCTCGCACCTTCTTCTTCTCAAATCTAGAGCAAAAACAGCATCAAAGAAAACTCATATCTAGTGGAAATGTGCAACAAGCAATTTTGCACAATCTTGATAGCTTGAGATGCAGATCTTTATCACAACCACAGGGAATCGCTTCACACTTACACTCACATTTAAAGTTTTGACACATCGTGTGTAATTTACATGTAAATTGTAAGCAACTAGAAAAATAAAGATTGATATCACTCCCTTGGTCCCTCGTTTCTCATATTTCTTTCCAGAGTATTTCAAAGAATGTTTGAACTGCTTGAAGCCATTAGCAAACAGATAAAAAATAAGGTCCTCTTTCCACTGCCAGCTGCTTTCATGAAGACTGGAAAAATCTGATCAGGTTATCATATCCCACCTTTGCCTAAATTTCACACATGCACACACAGACACACACACACACACAGAGTTTTTTTTTTTTTTTTAATAGTGCAGGATGGGGGGAAAAAACAGGTTCACATGTCAGACTTTCTTCATGCACTGTCACCCTTTATCGCTGCCCATTTCCCATAAAATCCACCCCTGTCGTTTAAGCACTTCCCTGGCTGCAGCTGGTAGGAAACTAGCCTGCTGCTCTGAGCTGAAGGCACAGCATGTGTTGGTGTGCTCCATGGCATCAGCTGTGGGTGGGTTGACCCCCCTAACTCTCACAAACACACACACACACACACACACACACACACACACACAGTCTCAGGTCTTTCTTGTATCTTTTCCTGTACGCACACATTTTCAAACCTTGCCACCTTTCTGTCCCTCTCTTTTTTACTCACATCTGAGTCCATACAAATCTCTCTTTTTAAAGACATTATTTCTCATTAGAAGGAGAATAAGGAGGCCCTGAAGAGTTCAGATATGGCAAGATCTGCAGTAGCATGTAAACTCTTCACGCAATGCTGGTAGTGGGAATAGTCTCTCATGTCAGAGTGGCCAAATTTGCCATTATGTTTTTCCAGGACATATACTGTGATTCTATTCTCTCATCTTTTTTTTTTCTTTCACCTCTCTAATTCCTCTTTTTCATCCTTCCTCTGGACCCCCCTCCACACACACATACACACAAAGTCTCCTCTACTCTCTCCTTCTCTCTCTCTTTTGCTCACTCACACACACACACACACACACACACACACACACAAAGGACTGCATTAGGATGGGAGGAAGGCAAGCCAGTGTTGAGATGCGCAGGTGAGGCCTCATATTTCACTGCTAATGATGCACTCGCGCGGCAGAGAAATATGGGCTGCCTTGCGTCATATATCGTCCCCTTTATCTCTTCCTTAATCATGTGTACACCACATTCAAATACAAAAACAGGTGCAATCAATTATTCCTTAACGCAAAAGGAGTTTGGGGGAGAGGGAAAAAAAAGAACTGAAAGTCAAAATGCAGGGGATTTATTTTTTGCTGACACAGAGAGATTCACACCTTATGCCACTGATATGTGATAAACTGCATTTAAAGACTCTTGATTGAGAGGGGACCCTAACCCCCCTCCGAAAAAAAAAAGAAGACGGCATAGAATGACAGAGCACTATGCGCAGTTCAGTCAAGGACAGTGGCGCCTCCGCCACAACTGGCGCAGGCCCAAAGGCAATAAAGCTCCTTGTGTGTATGTGTGCTTGTATTTGTTGAACTGTCGTTCGCTCGTGGCCCTGTCTGCAGTGACAACACACATACACACACACACACACACGCACGCATGCGCACGCCATTATGGCGGCTCGACTTAAGTCGCTTCCAGACAAAGCTTTAGGGTACTTCTGCTTTCTATTTGTCTGCATTCCATCCTGTCGTGCACATCCCCTGAAGAAGCACACACACACACACACACACACACACACACAGACCCCAAAAATGGTCTGGCGTGCTTGTGGTCTCCATCAACACCCTGCAGGAGAGTTTTATCAGTCACATGATTTGTTTAAGTCGAGATTTAAGGGGCCACTGATAGCTCGGCATCCAGGTTTGTTCTGCCTCGCATCACTCAGACAGGGCTCAGAGTCTGGTTCTGTGGAACGATGGGCCCAGCCAGATGTTGGTGAGAGATAGATGGGAGCAGCGAAAGAGAAGAAGAGAGCGAGAGATGGGAAAGAAAAGAAATATAGAGAGAGGAAGAGTTGAAAGAAGAAGTCAAAGAACAGGCATGCAAAGAAAGAGAGAGAGAGACAGACAAAGAGAGACAGATAGATATTGATACAGTGAAGCATATTGAGGTAGACAGAGAGAGAGAGAGAGAGAGAAAGAAACTGACTTACACATACACACGCACACACACAGGGCCCTTATGCTCAAAAAAGGTAGCGTCATTAGCGCAGCAGCTCTGTCCACAGCAAATATTTCTCCGTATAGGTCATCGCAACAGATGAGCCTGGAGAATCCCGGCTGGTGACTCCGACACACGTCCGTGCTAATACAGAAAATATGCTCCAAGTCGACTGCACCGAATGGAAGGGGGCCCATAAGTAGCTCCCAGGGCCTCTCTCTCTCTCTCTCTCTCTCTCTCTCTCTCTCTCTCTCTATCTCTCTGCAGGACTCCACTGGACAGTTGCAGAATTATGGAGACGTTCCTGGAGAACCGATATTCCCCACGCTCATACTACACATTACATTCTTCCTTACTCCCCCGCTATCAGACAGACGGCAAGGGAGAGACATGGGTCCCCAATGGAAGCGTGAACTTATAAGCCATATTTAATCCCTCATTCATTTCAGCACCTTTTTTTGCTAAGTAGAGTAATTCTGCAGACCTATATGCTAAGTTACAGTACGTATATCAGGCCCCCCTGCAGGGCACATCTTTTTCAATGAGCAAAACAAATAAGTGAGAATTGGGTTGGTGCCAGCATTAAAGTAAAAGCTATTCTCTTTTTTTATGTCCTGCGCCAGTTTCTATCACCAAGCGAGACTATAAAAATGTGAATGAAATTTTAATGTGTGATTTAAATTGCTCTGCAGCTTTGTGTCCGGGAGTGGTGGGTCGTTACTCCCTCTCTCTCTCCCTCTCCCAATTCTGTCTACATCTCTCTCTACCCATTTTTAGAAAGAGAGAGACTGTGTGAGATGAGTGGCCCTCGTTGTCATCGGAGAGGGGAATAGAAGCCGCTGCTGTCTGGCCCTGGTGAGGGATGTGTGTGACAGACAGTGCCATGAGGGAAACGTGAGAGAGCCAAGGCCCTTTCTCACCGAGCGCGCAGGCACTGCATCTGCCATTTCCTGTCACCTGCAGGAAGCCGACATCCGTCTAGGCCCCATATCACCGTCTGGGAGGGTTGTGGATAGTACTCCTCCCTCCCTTCCTCTCTTCCTCTAGCTCTTCCTCCCTTTCTCTCCCTTTAGCTGGTGGTAAATGGTGATGGCTTAGGAAAGAATGGGCGAATCTATTGCTAATATTTCTTTCCAAACTGAAGGTTTGGATTGCACAAAATTGCATTTCAGCTAATTACAAGCTTTCACCTTGTGTCTTCATCATCTCTGAAGAATGTTGCTTTTACAGTCACTTTTAGTGCTCCATACCATTGGTCTCGAATGATTTACTGAGGCACTTTGCACCTTTATTTCTGCTCTCCCCCGTCACCTGTGATTGGCTTAGCCTTTTTGCGCAAGTGACTGATTGAGATGATAGCCTATCCGACAAGTGCTTTTGGCATTTCGCTGCTCCTCACTGGCCGAAGATTTCCCCCGGGGGTACCGTTTTACAGTCCCTAGCAAGTTATGGAATATCCTTTATTGCAGTAATTGAACCAGGTTTTCTTGGCTTCCTTCCATTCAATCACGGTCCCAGTAAATTCCTTTGTTCTCTGATCCACGCAATTAGCTTCAGCACTCCTATCCTGTTGGAGGTGGAAAGAATGATTTGATATCTTGCTTTGTCTCTCCCTGACTGTCTCAATTACTCTCCTACTCTCGAATAGGGTTCTGTCTCTCTTTTCCTCCATCTCTCTTCTTCTTCTTCTTCTTTTTCTTCTTCTCTCTCGCTCTTGCACTCTCTCCCTTTCTATTCATTCTGCAGTGAGTCGATTGAACAGTAATTGGAAAGAAAAGAAACACAGGCGATTTTCCACTGGGTGCAACAGAGAAAAACATCATGTCTCCACAGTAAGTGCCAGTGACTGAGCATGAAATGGATGCTTTCCAGTATCAATCCCAGACCACGTCCAAAAGGGAAGAGATTGCCATCTCTGATGTTATATAATGCACCACTAGAATAGCCAGAGCAAAGCGATGGAAGTGATCTGTTTTTTGGACACTATGTACCACAACCAGCCTATTGCGAAGCGCACAGAAGACATCAAAAAGACAATGTAATCTCACACAGTGTGAAAGAGAAAGAGAGAGAGAGAGAGAGAGAAAGAAAGAGAGAGAGAGAGAGAGAGACATGAAAAAGAGGTTTAGGAAATGTCTCCTCCACAGCTGGAGCAGACAGGCACAAGGCCAAGCGAAATATGCAGACCTGCCAAACAAAATTACACCCGTGAAACAGAGGATTGTCTTTGTGGGTCCTGTTAGTTACTTTGTCAAGTAGTAATTGATTTGGGAAAGACAGTAAAAAAAAAGAAAAGGAGGAAAAAAAGAGGCATTCTATTCAACTTCTAACTCCAAAGAAGTGAGGGACAAAAAACTCTATCGTATCGAAATGCCTCCCTGAATTGGCTGTTCATTCCTGTTGTGCCTCATTCCAAAAAACAAACGCGAAACACGAAACTTAGAAAAAAGATTGATACCCTCCGTTGTATGAAATCTGACAAGTTGCTTAATTCGAGTTATCTTGACAAATGGGTGTGTGTCAGTTACAGGAACCCAAAAATGTTCGAGGCATTTTTAACACATCTGTTTTGATGTATGGGCGTAGCATGCCGAAGTATAAGCCCCCTGCCAGTCATTCTCCTGGCAAGGCTGGTTGCCGGCAAACAGTCCCCGTCTCTCCGTGGAAGCGTAGCCTCGTCTGACAGCCCGCTCGACTTATCTTCTCTGTGGCTCTTCCAGAGCCTGTAAAAAATGCTGGAGATGGATTCGCCTTTTTTTTAGGAGCTGCGGTATCGGAAAGACGATACTCCCCGACACGCAAGCTCTGCAGTCAGTCACGTCCATGTGAGACCCGGCCCATTTTTTTCTCCCTCTTCTTCTCCTCCGCCGTCGCCGTGGCCCCCCTTCCCTTTTGCCTGATCTTCTGGGGAGCTCTGGAAAAGTTAACAGGGGCTAATTAAACAAAGTGGATGGGAAGAAAGAGGAAGAAGTGTAACCTCATCAAAAAAACAAAAAAAACAGGGACGTTCAAAGCGGAAAAAAAAAAAAACAGGCCAAAAGAACAAAAACAAGGGAGGTGGGGACGTCAACGACATGAAAAACACGAAAAACAAAAGCGAGGGGACATCAACACCACTGCCATAAAAAAGCAAATTTTTGGTTCCCACAAATGCCACCCTTCGCATGCACCATAGAAAGCAGATGGCCACTGCCGCGGCTATTCCCAGCTAATGTCTTTCGCAGGGGCGATGGCTGCCTATGCCTCTTTGAACCTGCATTGTTTTTCGGGGCCTGGCAGTCAGAGAGCTTCATGAGAGGGCAGGGAAACCCAGAGCCGACTGATGTCTCTGTGGTCAGCCTGTCTGACCGAAGAGTCCCCTTTTTTTAGATTTAGGACCGGGCTGACTCAAACTTGGCGCGGTGCGGGAACCCACAACTTTCCAGCCCCGGGCGACAGGGCTGACCACTACATCGCTTGGTCAGTCACAACAGCGTCGACAGTAGCCATTCTCTGACCGAATGGACTGCTCGCGCTCTGTCTTTCCCTGTAATAATTACAGCTCTGCAGATTTGTTCATGGCCGGAGGAAGATAAAGTTATAAAGGCTACACTGTGAAAATGCAGGGCGCCTTACAATTGTTGTTGCTTTGTTGTTTAACATGCGACACATGAACTCAGTCAACTTGGAGTGTCGAGATCACTTACAACAAGAAGGAAGAGAAGTCTGAGCAAGAGTTTGACATTCACACTGTGGAAACCTCCATGGGTCCTCTTGATAGACTCAGAACAAATTTGATTTCCAAACAGAGTTTGTCTTTTCAAAGCTGGTAACTGCCACTCCACATAATGCACAGCTATTTGGTCATCCACTATAATCTGGGCAACCTCAGCTCTCAACAGCCTGTAAGTTGCAGGCCTTGGTTTTTTTTTCCTTTTTTTCTTTTTTTTGAAAGTTTTTTTTTTTTTCTTTAATCCTGCTAGTGTGTCAAAAACTGGCTTTGAAACATTATACCAGGTCACCACAGTAGGGATGAATAATATCGAACTCTCTGACTGCAATCTGCATTCATGTATGTAAAGAGTGAAAAACAAAAAAAATATGCAGGCACTGGTGTTGGGTAAAGAGTAATGAATTGTGCATACGAGATCATCACAACACCACCAGGGCCATGTTTACATGGGAGAGATGTGTTGCAGAAATAGGTGCTGACAGCACTTTGCCGAGAAAATACGTTTGTTGATTGCAGAATAATCGAGTGCAGTTGAAGCAGCAAATTTGTAACTCCTTTAACATCTATCAAAGGTCTGAGCATCACTCCCCAACCACACCCCTGAGTCACTATGCTGAAAAATCACCTGCCACCAGTAGCTACTGAGAGAGCAAGAGAGAGAGAGAGAGAGAGAGAGAGAGAGAGAAATCACCTAGAGAGCTTGCCTCTGGATTAAAGAAATCCTCTCATGAATCTCTAGGCGTGGTTTTGTCTCCTAAATTAAGCACAAAGGAACTGCACTGCATCTAGATTGCAGAATTTATTAACAACATGGGAAGTTGACGACAATCCATTCAGTTCCATTAAGGGATTTAAAGATTTAAAGAAGTATTTTAATCTTGGAAGCTTTGTAAAGAGTATTTTTTAAGCATAAATCTATGTCTTGGATGTTGCATAGATCTATTTTCATCTGATACACTTTCACCCTTTAATCATATGAATGGTGAAAATAATCAATAACCAACTAAGCTCTTTATTCGACTGATAAACATCTTATCAATACCATGTTGCGCATCAGACATACACTTAGCCACTGGCAACTGATCCAATTAAAGAATTGACTCAAGAGAATTTGTTTCATTATTCACCCAGAACAGAACTTGATTGACCGCCATATGACTCGATCTTATATGCCTGTTAAATCACTAGAGCAGGACGTGGCGGAACACATGATTAGTTCAGATGGTTTAATGAATCAGCACCAAAGCATTCACTGATTTGGGCCATGCTGAACAACAAATGACTCATTTGACAGGAGAGAGACCAGTAAGTCTTTAAGGGCCCCTGGTCGTGAGTCAACCAGAATGATTCATGACCATTAGTGTACACATGCTCAAAGGATGCATTATCAAACCAAACTGAACGCAGGAAACCTGAGCTTTGGGGGTCTCCAGAGCCAAGTAGAGTGGGGTGGGGTGGTGGGGGGATGGGGGGCGTGGACATCTCCAAAAAATATCACACTGATAGAGGCTCTTTTCTGCTTTGTGCAGGAAACCTATGAAATGAGTCCAGCAGCAGTGATTCCCTGATATAGAAAGAAACCACAGGAAACCGATGATGTCATTAGACAGATGGAACCAGCCCAGGCTCAACATAACTGATGATAACAACAAACTAAGAATGATGTTTTTAATCTTTAAAATTTGGGGGTTTATTTTGAATTGGGCGAGGGCGAGGACAAAGACGATAGAGATGCCATGCCACCTCAAAACCGGAGTAGCCATGGTGTTGAGAGCACAATGATTGGCCGGCATGCTGATCAAATGACATTATATTCCTGCGTGATTGGTGGTTCTCGGTTCACTGCGATGGAGAACGAAAACACTAGGGCCGAGAGAGTGAGTGATGCTGTCTCTGGGGCCAACCGAGACAACTCCCAACGCAAAAAAAAACAGGGTGGCTCCCATCTCTGCCCCATCAACATGCTTCCTGCTATCAAGGCAGACCATCATTTATGACCCTGACTGCGACCCTACCATTTTCATCTAAGCTGCAAAATGCCAAGCTCTAACTGGAGCCCTCAGAACTGAAGACGTGGCCTGCTTCCATGAATGGAGGAACACAGAGTGGGTGATTAGAGAGTTCCCATCGGCCAGCGATAAGACCCAGTGTTTTTGATGTGTGGAGCACATGTGATTTCAGTGGCTGCGTCTGGTGAAGAGCTCTCTGTTGACACGGCAACGCAGAGACAGATACAGGCCACTGAAGTTGTCTCATGTACTGCATGTGTATGGCATTCATGCCCTCACAGCACGGCCATAATAATTTAAGGGGATCTCAATTTTGGCATGATAAATGGATTGCAAGATCTGCTTTTTTTTTTTTTTGCTCCTCAATAGAATCATTTTGTTCCATTTTGCCTAAAAAGATCTAAACAGTCTGTTGCATTTTTTATTTTTTCTTTCTTCTTTTTTTTCTTACATTCATCTCTCTTCTTCTGGAGCCAGAAAAGTTTTTCAGCCATAAAACTTTCCAACCACTAACACCATGATTGGATTTTATCTGTGGGCACTGCCTTTTTTTGAGGGGGAGGCAGCCCTGGGACAGACAAAAACAACATGATATTGCAGCCCGGGAGATGAGAGACTTCAAGTGATACTCCACTCGCAGCTGGGGGAAGACGGTGGACATATCGAATGGGACTGGAAAAGTCATCTTCATCTTTCGACCGTCGGGTCTGACGGGTCATTGGCTGGTGAGTCACGGCGGCGATTGTGATTTCGCTCCCTGTGATTCATCTGCGGATTCTTCCAAGGACAGCATGTTCACTACAGCGCCTACCCAAAAGAATGCCGTACTATTTTCACTGCCCTCCGCAATGGAAGCCAACGCGTTCCCTGGCACAACTTTTATCGCCCACTGACTTTAATATAAATGGATTGAGATTTTGATAGATGAGAAAAATATACAAATTAAGCAGAGGAGGCACGGAAAGAGAAGAGAGAGAGAGAAAGCAAGAGAGAGAGAAAGGAGAAAGAGTGGAAGAGTCTAAGAGAGAGAAAAAGAAAAATAGAGCAATGGCTGTCACAAAACAGATGAAAATAGGCCTAGTGGGACAGAGGAACATCAGTTTTAATTTGGTCCGTTTTAATGAACTGTCACTGGGCACATTCATCTCCTTGCAATCGCTGTGGCCTGCCATCCCAAACATTCATGACAACAATGCCAGTGTGGCTTCCACATGAAAAGGCGTGTGGAGAAAAAGAACGAATGAAAGACAAGAAAGAGAAGAAAAGGAAGAAAAAACACAAAGAGAAGAAAAGGTCCTGAATTACAGTCCTGGGCTAAAGCTGATTGTGTGGAGATTCAAAGGCGACTGGAGGCCCCGGCATCATCTTTAACTTATTATACATCCATGAGAGAAACCGCACTCTGGATGCCAACGTCTGGCTCTTTGACAGTCGCCTCTGTTTTTATTTGCATCGCAGTGACTCTGACGGAACTGTCGTTAGCCAGTTTGTCCGAGGACGTTGCTTGGGAGGGGGAACAAATTGAATTAAAAGCCAACATATACATATAAATATATATGGCCAGTTATTCCTGGCAGGAGCAGGCTGCTTATGCTGGAGTCTAAGTAAATACCTTTTTTTTTTTTTATCAGGCGTCCTGACATTGGGCTGTGATAAAAGAAAACAGCATTTACACTGAAAGCAAGGAACTTTTCAATTTATCTAACGGGTGAAAAATCCGATATTCTTGCGTTGCTGTATAGCGGGGGGGGGGTTAATAAGGGCAGGGCAGGGGTAATTGGTGGGGAGAAAGCTCTTTGGGGAAGCACTCGGCGGAGATGGAGAGGGAAAAGGTCGACGAGGGAAAAAAGGGGGCGAGATGGCAAATGGTGGAAAAAGTGCCTACTGCTATTTCCCCGCCTGTGACTGCCACTTTCATATAACAACCATGCACATTTGCACCACTTTAGAAGCAGGGCAGTTGTTGTGGATAACTCGGTAGCCATGATGAGTAAAGTCAAACATGTGCCTGTGATGACCCCATTCGTTGTGGCACATGTCTTCCCATTCACATCCCTATGCCTGCCTCCTCTTTATCAGACCAGGAACTGCCCACTGAAACATATTACATGATGATATCCCGAGGTGAGTTGAGCTATCTTTTGATCAATTCTGCCAAATTTCTCATGCCCAGAAGTATTACTTCATGAGCACGGATTGATTCTTCAGTCACTCATGCTTTGGTGATACTGAGGTAATCTTTTTCTTTTTTTTTCACTTTTTTGTTTGTTTTTTACTCATTGACATTGTAATAACACAAGCGGAATACGACTCCAGGAAATCATAACTCCAGGTAATGAACCACTGCAGCAGCACGATGATTTCAATTTCAAACCCTTGCCTTTATTGGCTTACTCAGACACGCACACACACACGCACGTCCACATGTTCTCACACACGTAGAGTATGGCTGTGCGGAGATGGATTCGGAGTCGGAGATGGAAAGTGTGAAGTCATTAGGAAATGCCCAGTTCTCTCTCTCTCTCTCTCTCTCTCTCTCTCTCTCTCTCTTGCTCTCTCCTGCTCCCTCTCTCATGCTGTTAAGGGCAGGAGTTGTGTGAGTGTGTGTATGTTTTTTTTCTTAAATATGGTGGTTTTGGACGAACACAAGGGCTCACTTTCTCCCCATCCCACGCCTGTGCTGCCAAGCAAAACAACCCAACCAGCCGAGACACAGGACACAGAGCAGCCAGCTATTTTCACTGCAGCTAATTTCTTGTGGCAATTCTAATTGTGCGATTTCTCTCTCTCTCTCTCTCTCTCTCTCTCTCTCTCTCTCTCTCACTCTATCCCTTTCCATCTCTCCCTCTCTGGCTCTCCATCTCTCTCTCTCTCTCTCTTTTGCCTCCCATTATGCAAATAGCTGCAGTGAGGTCATTGCGTGTCAAAGCCATCTGCCATACTGACCACTGAGGCAGTGTGTGGAATACAGTCCCCAAAGCTAATGTCTTTGCATAATTAGTCATATTTCTTTTTTCATTTTATTTTTGCCAAAGTTGAAATCATGATTTAACATACATTTAGAAAACAAGGCAGTACGGTTCACCACAATAAACTGTGGCTGATCATGAGCTCTACTCACTGGCTCCAGGAGAAAGAAGGACAGTGAGAAAAAAATGAAGAAAAAGAATGAAAAAAAACTTGCACTACA
This sequence comes from Nematalosa erebi, assembly GCA_036025975.1. Lineage (NCBI taxonomy): Eukaryota > Metazoa > Chordata > Actinopteri > Clupeiformes > Clupeidae > Nematalosa > Nematalosa erebi. Next base: position 4,183 of record JAVQKI010419220.1, on the reverse strand, counting down.
TCTTAGGTTGGATGGGAGGCGCTGCAGCACTCAGGAAGTGGGGGAAGATTAATTGTGTTTAATTATGACATGTTGGGCGTGTGTACAGTGTGTGTGTGTGTGTGTGGGATGAGAGAGTGGGAGGAGAGATGACTGGCTGTGAACTCGCCATGAGTACATTTAAATGTGGTGTTGATATGTGTGTGTGCGTGTGTATGTGTGTGTGTGTGTGTTTGTGTGTGTACATGTCAGAAACAGAGAGCGCAACCCAATGTTTCAGTAACGAGCCTCGGCATGGGTGAATATTAACTGAAAAAGTTCCACTTCCGGCTGAGACATACTCCTTCATTCCGTACTCCATTATTCATGTGTCCCTCCCCAGTCTTCACTAGATACAAACACAAATGCACACAAATGTACAGACACACACACACACACACACAACTGAGACATGCACAAGTATGACATCTCCCTGAACACTAAGAGATACAGAGATAAAAATAACTGCAAACACATCACACATGTCGTGCATATATGTGCAGTGAAATACCAATACAATAGATGGAGTGGAACATATGTCCAAATGCATGTATTGCAACAACCATGGACAAACAACACATACACACACACACACAGAGTTTGTTGCACTAATGCACCATATTTGCATTCTGTGGTACAACTGGAGAACAAAGTAAGTGAGAAAGCATGTTGCTGAGGTTGCACTGTGGTATGCGTTGTTATCATGCAAGCTGTGGGTTTCCCTCAGAGTAGAGAGAGCAGAACAGGGAGCTGTGCCATCCATCACGCCATGGCCATAGCTTACATTTCCAGCAGTACATCACAATAGCATATCTAATTCATTTTATCTTAAAATAAGGGATAACAAACTATTTTATGAGAGCACAACACTGTTAAAAGGGGAAAAAATTATCTCCATTTGGGCATCCATATAGGCATTTTCAAGGTTGGTTTACCATAAACTTTATAGAGTTGTTAGTGGTGTTGTGATTCTGTCAAACTTTATCCTTTTTTGTTTGTGGTAAAGTATGACCAAACTGTCCTGAATTACGATAAGGTCTAGAAATGTTTGAATAGCCAACAGAAGCCCAGAACGGCATAATCTTAATTGCACATTCAACAAGCAGTCTGTCACGATGTACTTATCTGCTAGAGATAGACTGTCCATCGCCATCCTACTGAACACCCCCCCCCCACACACACACACACACCCACACAGACACACACACACACACACACACACTCAAATGAACAGGCCCACCCCAACGCCTCCACACCACTCAGACACATTTTCAAATTCTCTTTCCTTCAAACACAAACACACACTGTTACACACACACACACACACACACACACACACCTCTACTCTCTGTCATTCCTTTTGTCTCCCCCTTACCCCCACCCACCCCGCAGTTTGCATAGAGAATCCTGGGCGAGCGTGCGACTGGCGTGCACATTAAACAGTCATAACAGCGCTGACATGAAGTATTGATGGGGAAGGAGTGTGGTCACAGGTAAAGGTGGCGGGGGGTCAGGCAGCCCCTCATTACTCACACTCATTTGTCGTCTCCTCTCCCCTGCGTCTCCCCAGGGCTGACCGATTGCTATTGTTCCTGCCACTCACATCTCCGTGAAGAGAATGATGGAGGGGAGGGGGGCTTACTGCAGCTATGATGGGCTGAGATGGGGGTGAAGCGGTGGGGTGCCTTGAAGGAGATGGTGGCTGGTGGTGGGTGGTGGTGTCTTAAGGGGGTGGGGATGGGGATGGGGATGGGGATGGGGGGGGTGAGAGGAGGCGACACAGATGTCTGTGTGTCACCTGACCGCTGTGTTTTTCTGTCTTGTTCACCAGAGCACTTTAAAGCACGCAAGACAGTCAAGATTCCCCCGTCCAGTTCTTTTAAATTGTGTGTTTTACTTGCTCTTGACAGGCCTCTGTTCTCCCTTCTCTTACAACTCACACCCCCACCACCACCAACAACAACAACAACCACCAACACCACCCCCACCCCAACTTGCTCTCTGTCATATTTTCTTAAATTTTTTGTTTTTGTTCTAAATGCTGTGACTCAGTCTCTCTCTTCCCATGATTTATGTGCTCTTGATTTTTGGCTTTACTTTATTCCGTTTCTCTCTGTGTGTGTGTGTGTGTGTGTGTGTGTGTGTGTGTGTGTGTGTGTGTGTGTGTGTGTGTGTGTGTGTAGTCTTGCCTTGGCTTTGGCCATCCCTAAGATGTGTAGATGCCAGATAAGAGTGGCTGCCAGGTGGCCTAATGACTGGCCCAACCCAGGGTCCTTCCTGCATCTGAACGGTAGCAGACCAGAGTGCCAGGAGTTTTTTTTTCCTTCAAATATTTTCGAAGTCTTAAAGTTTACTCTTCTGAAATTCTGTGGTCGGCTCCCCAAGGAAGAGTGGGAACGCAATCACTCACTCAGTCATGATGGCCTAACGAGAAACTGAGGGAAGGGAAAAAAAAAACATCAATGATCCTGATCACCAACACACAAAAAAACATTTCCTGGAATCTTTTGCTCCAGTTGAATGTTGAAATCTTTGTTTTAATTTCCAGCATTCAGAGATGTAATCATATAATGAGGTGGCTGTAGACTCCATCTCTGTAAAACCAGAGAGGGTAAAAGCGGAGCTCAGTATTCAATGATCTTTGCTAAAACCCTTTTGCCATCCAGCGTCTGCCTATCACAACACTGAGAGATGTCCTCATATCACTGTCTACTGTACGTTTAGTAGAAAGCATATGCTTTGCCACTCTTGTTAAGCCACCTAAACCAGCATGAGCCACAAAGTATGTCTAATATGGTCAGATACTCTGTAAGGCTAGGCTACTCTCTGAGATGGAGTTTAATATTGCTTTAAATGATAATTTCACAATTACAATTATCACAATTATTAATTCATTAATTACATTAATCGTCTCTCTCATGGTTTCTTAAAATGAAAATGGTAGGTGGGCTGATTCAGGTGGGTGACTTATTAACACTCTTGAAAACTCAGTGCTCAATTTTTTTTGCAGCTGTCTTGAAATTATAATTTTCACAACTAAGCTGGCCAAAAAAATGCATGTGTACTGTAGCCTTAGGTGCTAACATTACACTTAGCTGCAGTCTTGATGTTGCTGTCACAAGTGTTAGAGAATGTTTAAGAAGCTGAGGGAGTGTTTAATTGTTTGAAAAGCACTTATCTGTGTGTCAGCAAAACAATTTGCTCTACAGTTTCAATCTCATTATACTGTTTAATTAAAGTCCTAATTCCTTAATTTAAGCCCTGCCCCATTTTTATCATCAGTAACACTGAAAACACACCAAATTAGCACCAATGTTTATTATCAATTCATCACATACGGTCTTCGGGTGACATGGGTATTTGCCCTGATGAAAACGTACACATGATGAAACCAAATTAAACACCACACCACCTACAACATCTTTCTCTCCGTTCCCTTCGACTCCTTTTATTGCAGGCTGTGTGGAGACACTAGTGAGATGCATCTCTTTGACACATCTGCCTGCAGGAGGAACGCAGGGGTTACCCAACAGTCAGATCCTTGTGTCATTAGGCTAATTGGCTGAGCCAAAATGGAGTAATTTGTTCCTAGACCCGGTGTTTCTCTCTGTGATCGCTGCGTGCCCTTGCCGGAGCGCTCGCTTTCTTCCTCAGGAACATCACCACGGCCAGGGTGGAGGAGGGCACCAAAAAGAAAAGGGCCTCATGCATTTCTAATCAAGGCTGATGCCCTGCGTTGGGCACAAATGAGCTGTGGGTGGCACAGTGTATTTCTTCAGGTAATTGTCTCCTTGGTGTGATATTTTAGGAAGCGATGTAATACTTCCACTGAGATGTTTTGCAGAATTAAGAAAGAGATGATAGGAAACATTTCACTACATATATATATATATATATATATATATTTTTTTTTTTTAATATTTGGTGACATTTTGTTTCCCTGGCTTCTAAGCCATTTGTTTTAAAACAGTGACACATGGAGCAACTCATGTGAAAACGTGGCAACCCTCATAAATACATTTGATGGTACAAATAAGCAATAATGATTGCATAATGCTTAAATTGACTGGCACATTGATTTCCCCTTGTGATAAACACATTTCTGCTAATAGTCTTAGCAATGACAGATGGTCTGTGGCAACCACTCTGGGTTGAAATGAAAACT
>JAVQKI010419124.1:0-11487 GCA_036025975.1 Nematalosa erebi | reverse complement strand
TTAACATTTTTATTTTATATTTTTTTTCTATTCCACTCTACCTGTAAAGCAGTATGAGATATGGAATATTGTACAGTAGTATTCCTATTTAATGAGACACTTGCTTCCCTTTCCCTCCCTTCAGATGTGAATGAGTGTGAGACGGGTGCACATCAGTGTACAGAGCAACAGAACTGTATCAATATCCATGGAGGTCACAAGTGTGTGGATACCAACCCCTGCACTGAGCCCTATGTACAGTTGTCTGATAAGTGAGTGTGACCTATATACCTCTCCTCTCCTGAACATAGACATGCATGCACGCGCGCGCACACACACACACACACACACACACACACACACACACACAATCTCTTGAGCACACACTTGCACACTCACCCATCACACTCACATACATGCTCTTTCTCTCTCTCTCTCTCTCTCTCTCTCTCTCTCTCTCTCTCTCTCTCTCATACACACACACGTTTTTTTCTCTCACGCATGCCAGCAGTGTCTATCCTGCTTGTGTACAGCCACGACATCTTTTCTCCATTAGGCAACTTTGTTTCTGTTGACTTTCACATTATATCTTCCTTAACTATTTTCTTTTCCATGCCTCGATCCAAATCTGATCATCTTTGCCACTGGAAGGGATCCAGTGTTATTAACATACCTCCTCCAGGGCTCGAATTGCTGGCAGGTCCAGCCTGTCAGACTAGGGACACTTTTTGACTTATGCTTATTGCAAGCATATTGTGTTTTTTTTTCTGACCAATCAGACCTCCTTAAAAATACAAAGATGTTTGCCAAAAGCTCAGTGCGTAGCCCTGAAATAGGGAGACATCTGGTTTGGGCATGTTTCCCCTCTGACAACATTGCCCTCTGGTGGTCACACTCACAGCCCCTTCCCTGAGTGATGAGGCTTTCTGAGGCTTAATTAGCCATGACTGCCTAACGACCATAATGACTTAGTGTCGGGAGGGGAGTTTGAGACAGTGTGACATGTGGAATGGGATAATGTGCAAACGGCTGACTAGGCACTTCTGCATTACACATCTTCAACTCTGGAGTCTGAAAGTGAGCCTTGTGAAAGTGAGCCTTGTGAAAGAGAGAGAGAGAGGGAGAAATAGAGGGAGAGAGAGAGAGAGAGGGAGAGAGAGAAAAAGAAAAAGTAGAAGAAAATGGAATCTGACAGGGAGAGCATTTTGCTGAGTATATATGTGTGTGTGAGTGTGTGTGTGTGTGTGTGTGTGTGTGTGTGTGTGTGTCTGTATGTGTATGTGTGTATGTGTGTGTCTGTATGTGTATGTGTGTATGTGTGTGTGTATGTGTGTGTATGTGTGTGTGTGTGTGTGTGTGTGTGTGTGTTGTGTAATACCTGTGGTGAGCCTCTCCCCCCTGTGGCTGTGTGTTTTCTCAGCCGCTGCACGTGTCCGGTGAGCAAGCCGGCCTGCCGGGACCGGCCCTACTTCATCGTTCACCGCTACATGAGCATCACATCCGAGCGCTCCGTCCCCTCCGACATCTTCCAGATCCACGCCACCAGCATCCACCCTGGCGCCAACAACTCCTTCCGCATCAGCTCCGGTGATGACAACGGAGACTTCTATATCCGAGTAAGAATGGGCATAAGCAGTAAACATTTTCTTTAGACCTTTAATGCTTTTATAGCATAGCGTCTACAATGGGTCAATGTTGGGTCAGGGTGTGTGGGTCAATGTATGGGTCACAGCAGAGAGGGTAAAATCTTTGGTCACAGTCTCAGAGCTGACTGCTCTGTATCCCCAATATACTGCCCTACTTCCCCATTCCTGTGGGGATAGTAACATCAGAATATGCGCATCCTGATACAAGTTTATCTATGATAAACATATTTATATATGAATTTTATGATTTCCTTATGTATGTATGTATGTATGTATGTATGTATGTGGGCTTCATATGACACAACACTGAGACTTGTTTATCAAGCTGAGAGGTTAAAGGCGTCTCGTGTCCCTATGGGACCTGGTTCGTATTCTGTTAGTAGTCCTGTGGATCAGCACACAGGTGAAGCAGAGGTGACGCTTCACAGGCTCAACTCATTTTTATCTCCCTTTGTCTCTCTTTGATCTCCCTTGTCCTGGGCCGCAGCAAATCAATAACATCAGCGCCATGCTGGTGCTGGCCCGAGCCGTCACCGGACCCAAGGAGTACGTGCTGGACCTGGAGATGGTATCAATCAACACCGTCATGAGTTACCACAGCAGCTCCGCTCTCCGCCTGTCCATCTACGTGGGACCACATGCTTTCTAAGAACACAGAGAGAAAGAGAGATGATGGGAGAAAGGAGAGAGAAAGAGAGAGATATAGAGAGGGCATGAGGGAGAGAGAGATAAAGAGAGGGAAGAGGGAAGGAAAGAAGCACAAGAGAAAGAGAGGTGGAGAAGGAAAGCAACCTAAACTCGTTTACATATTCGCAGAATCCTTTGCAGCTCTTCCTCTCACTTGACATGGCCAAACAAAGTCCCACATTAGCGAATAATAAAGTGGTCTGGTGACCAATTCATATGTCCAACTGCACCATCCCCAGGCTGTGAGACTGTATAACAGGATCACCGCTAAACATCTACTCAGGTCCGCTGTGTCCAGCAAGGTTTGCTGAGACCAGTGAGGCCCTCTGCACTATGATTACTGCTGTATGATGCTGTTTTAACCTGAACTCCATCCCTCCCTTCCCATCAGCCCCGACAAACGTGCCTTTGAAGAGCAGGGAATATAGTACATAGTGGGCCAGGTGTTCAGTTGTTCAGCTGGTACATTCTTATGTACATTCTAGAATGCCAATGATTCTAGAACATGTTCTTCTGTCTTTTTTTTTCCATTTTAGATTGTTTATTGTTATTTCTGTATTTGAAGGTTACAAAAACACACGTCCAGTACTGTGCAAACGTTTTAGGCACGTTAGTTATTTCACAAACTTTTGTCTTAGATAGTTATATTCTGTTCTTGTTAACGTTAGTGTGCCAATAGAAAATAGACATTTTATGTTTTCAGATTCTCTTTTTTTAAAAAGTAGTAAGGTATTCCAGTGAGGCACTTAAAGGTGCAGTCAGTGATTTTATGTGGTTTGTAAACACGTAACACTCCCCATGACCCACTATCTCTTCATTCTCTTGGGTCACTGTTTAAAAAAATCCAATCTTTTTATGATACAAAGGCTCTGCAAACTGAAAACACACAGTTGGGGCAGGCTGCCTCAAACAATAACACAGAATACATTTACACATTCTAAATGACAAACAATAACACAGAACACATTTACACATTCTTGCCAACACTCATTCACAATTTCAGTCACACTAAAGCCTTGGCTACTTTAACTAATTAACTAAATCAATGACACTTGGCTGCAGCTGAAAACAAACGATCGGCAGCCTGCCCCCCAAACAATATCACAGAGTCACTGACATCACCTTTAAGTGGAGTCGCTACAAATAAAGTGGCAAAGAAGCAATCAATACTACAGACTGTGAAAGTCATGTCTTAACTGACAGAGTCCAGTGTAACTTGGGATCAACTGATATAACAAAACAGTCTACACTGCCATAGGACTCTGTGGCCTCTCTGTAAAATATCCAATCGTATATTTTCGTTTACTGCGTTTTGTATGTTTTTATTTGCTAAGTGACAACTCATCTCATTTTTTAAAGCATCCTTACATTACAGCATTTTTTTTCACGTGCCTAACACTTTTCCACGGTATTGTTGACTCAGAATCTAAACTCAAAGCCTGGCTCTCAATATTTATGACTATTTCACCAGACGTGAAGGAGATTTAATATTTGTCGCTAATTGGAAGCATTTAATTTCAGTGTTAGTCGGCAAATACAATCAAATAACTAATCATGGAAAAATACTGAATATTTCAATGTTTGGAGAGAAGTTTCTGGGTTGATTGCTGTACTTGGGATGACTTATAGGCTCCTCCCTCTGGCATCTGCTCGTCCATAACCTGAAATGCGAGGTACTCAGCCCGGGAAGGAACCTTACCACTTAAAACTAGAAGTGATGATTCATTCATTCATTCATTCATTCATTCATTCATCAGTCATTCACTTCAGTGGATGGGTTTGGGGGGGTTCCTCATATCTGTACCTTACACTGCCATTATCTCAGTAACCACTCAGATACACATCACACAACATTCACACATTCCCCGTTTACCACAACAGACTTCATCACTACAACATATGTTACCTTTTTTTAAAGTCATTTTTTAAAATTACTATTTGTACTTGTGTGTGCTGAAAATAAAAATATAAAATATAAAGAAACAGTTGACTAAGGATTGTCATTTTCATCACCTTACTGCACTCCAGCAATCAAGTCCACAGATCACAGAATAGCTTCAGATGTTTTACATTGAGTAGCCTCATGCAGAATATGGATATCAGAAGGGATTGGTCTTGTAGCTTGTTTTTCTTGAAGTGCTGAAGGGCTGAAATACCTGTACTGTGAACCTACAGTAGTGTGAATTTTATATTTAAAAAAATAGTTTTTTGGTAGGTTACTCCATGCTTATGCAGTCATCCATTCTCAGATACAGAGTCAGCATCTAAATGAAGCTTCTAGATGAAAAATACTGCAGTGACCGCAAACAGAAAAGAGAGACAAAATGGAAAGAGATGATACAGAGTTAGTAGATAGATAGATAGATAGACAGAGAGTGAGTGAGCGAAAGAGAGTATGTTATATGAGCCATGGATGCAAGTTAAAGGAGAAATCTGATGTAAATCATATTCCATAGCCCTGTTGTTCCAGGTCACCAAGTGCTGTCATTATGAAAGAGAACACAAAAATCTGACCCAGCATAAACCAAATCGTGATCTGGCTGCTAACACTGAATGCGGCACAGTAACTTACTCTCAGTCCCATTTTCCTGTGGCAAATTCAGATAATGTTAGCTGGTTTGTTACTCAGTCTATGTGTATCAAATGCTCTCGTTCTCTTTCCTACAATAGGAGAGACAGCACACGGTGATCTGGAACAACAGGGCCATGGACTGATTCATACCGGATTTCTCCTTTAAGATCTGGCCACTGCCATACAGAACTAAAATAGTTCTCTGTAGAGCGATTCTTTGGTGGAGTGACTCACACGTCGTTTCTTTCTGCCACAGTGTCACCTGAGAGGCAGAGCAAGCAGAGGCTCAGGAACCGTAATGACTTGGCAGCACCTGTGCCCTCTATGGTGCTGCATCTTAGGCATGAGCCAGCAGGTGAACCTCGGCACAGATACCCCCCAAAAGCTAAAATTACACAGAGGTGAAAAAGAGGGAAAATCCCCCAAATCCATTACCCATCGCCCCCGCAGCAGCTGCGCCCGGGTCGAAAACCCTCCCAAAAAAATCCTCTCTCAAACAGCCAGTCTGTCCTCACTCAAGGACGATGACTCACCCCCCTGGAAATAAAAAAAGGATTTATATAACATTACAAGGGAGCAGAGAGTCTGTTCGCCACAGGGGGGCAGTGTGACACAGACTCAGAAAATGAAGGCCAGGGCCAAGAATAGTAACGGGTGCGGGTGATGGAATCTTGCTCCTGGATTTTGAGACCTAATTGACCAATGAACTTGCTTCAACTCCTTCCGTTGTGTTACAGCATCACGAGACGCACAGAGAGGGGGGCGGATAGGGAGAGAGGAAGAGAGAGGGTGAAAACAGGGAGAAAGGGGGAGGGAGACAGAGAGACAGAGAGAGAGAGAGAGAGAGAGAGAGAGAGAGAGAGAAAGAAAGTGTCTTATAAAAACTCAAGGTGGACCTGGAATCCAGCAGACCCCTGCCGACAGAACATATGCACAAACCATTTAAAAACAAACTGTACTTGCCCCATGCCACCCACACAAATACAAACACGCACTCACACACCCTCCAGATGGCATCGGCGGGGTGTTCAGATCAGCGCTTGGTGGCACAGATTATGACAAATAGCCTAGGTGGTGTCTGGGGGTGGATGTGAGTGGCTGAGGGATGGCAAACACACACACACACACACACACACACACAGGCGGCAGGGATACAGGGCACCATGATCTGCCCGGCCACGTGCAGTGTGGGAGGGGTCATCCTGTACCAGGGCAAAGCAGACTCACACAGGAACAAGTCTGACATGTCAGCAAACTTGTATTGTTGTCTCATTTGGACAATATCTGTGTGTGACAAACAGACCCTGAGCAAAATAGAGAAAATAATACCTTGGCTATCGGTGGGGATATGAGCAGATCAAGTGAGAACAGGCAGCACCACAGGACTCTGGTCTACTCCTGTAGGAGGGGAATATCTAAAGAATGTAAGCATTGCATAAGGAGAATGAGTCCCTGTTGGTGTCTGATGGCTGTGTATGACTCTACAGTTGTTTGTTGTGTCTGAGCAGGGCAAGCACAATACAAAACACATTGAATGAGGCGTAGGTAGACATTTGCCACTGTGAACTTAACTTTTATTAACAACTAAATGACTCATTGCTTCTTGCCATTTCCTAACAGTAGAAAAGAGAGCGGAAGAGGAGAGCTCTGCCATTTCAGAGCTTCCCCATGACCCTTAGAATCATGGATGTCGTTTCATAACTCATACACAACACAGTTGACCACTGACAGGAGCAACGAAGCTACCAGAGCAGCTGAGAGTCCACCCCACAAGTTTTACTGAGGCAGAACAGGCAAGAAGTATGAAGGAAGGAGGGTCCCTTGTTCTTCACAGTTTCTCCTCAAGTACAAGCCATTATTTTCAACATGGGTCACTAATACCAGAGAGTTTTAAGAAGGAGCAATAACTCCTTCTAAATCAATAACTTAAGAATCTTTGCTAATACAGACATAGAGTAGGCAGCACACAGTACAGCATTCTTCTCGGATCTGATGTGTATTTAGGATAGTTCACCCTTAACCATAAATCAGTAAAGTCAAATATTTGTAAGAAGAAAAGCCATTGGTTCCTCAGAGTTTTGCCTCTTACTCTGAATCAATGTACTAGAACTACCCACGGTTTGCTGTAGCACAACTTACCCAAGGTTAGGGTTAGGGTGTCTACTAACCCAGTTACAGTTAACTACTAACTCAGGAATAGTGTACCAACCTAGGTACAAATAACTAATCCATGTTTGTCATAAACCCCCTCACTTGGAATGCCACCAGGGCTAAATCTATTCCTGAGCTGGGTGCTATCCACAAGTATCAACAGGAGCACCACACTAAACTCGTCTTCCTACTGTAAGGTAAAAAAAACAGGTAAACACATATATATATAACTCATATTCAATGCCTTTAATCCGCAATTTTCATACCTTTGACATCTGTATCTGTGTTTACCTTAAGGGCCATGGATATTTTTGTTGATGGGGAAGTGGCCGTTTGGCCTGCGGCTGGTTAAGTGTTGTTTCCTTGTCCACCCCCTCATATTCGGTCCATTATTAAAAACAGGTTCCCTCAAAACAATGAATGACATCCATTACGCAATTTTAATTACATCACAAAGGGGCTGCAGCATGAAGAGCATACACATTTGTGTATGTGTTTGTTTCTCTCTCTGTGTGTGTGTGTGTGTGTGTGTGTGTGTGTGTGTGTGTGTGTGTGTGTGTGTGTGTGTGTGTGTGTGTGTGTTTGTGTGTGTTTCTATGTGTGTGTGTGTGTGTGGGTGGGATGAGGTGGTGGCAAAGTGGCAGGAGGGTTGAGATGACAGGAAATAGGTAGGAAACGCTTTCATTGTTATTTCAGGGTGTCTTGTAAACTTAATATAGCAGCCTGACAGACAAAGATAGATCCGGACACAGGAGGGGCAAAACGAGGGGAAACAACAATAGCTCCCCGCTGATGATACAAGATGCCTCCCTGGAGATGTGGGTTACAGGGCTGTCAACTCTGTCAGTGAGCATGAGGCTCTCACTGCTCGATCCTATTTCTTTCTCCCAAGTCACACTTGGTTATTTTTCACATAACAATTAATAATTACCTACTTATTCCTGGAAAGAAGTTTGTAGTTCTGGAGTTAATCCTTATACTTTTCATAATTTTCACCATACTCAAGACTTTAGCACTTGCTATTGTGCTCCCTATTCATACAGTGGTTTAAAAGAAGCCCTAATTTATCGCGGATGCAGAAAGGCACACATCAAAGGCAGTTTCATGGCAGAGTTCACAAATCCTTTTTCTGCCTCTGGCTTGTGGTGCCCTGCTACTGCTGATGCTCCTGCGACTCCCTCTGAATGACGCCAGTGGAAGACTCGCACAGATGAGCAGTCAAGACAGCTAAAGGGTACACTGTGAGAGGCACATGCTGGTCACCAGTAATTGAGCCATTTATTTTGAGGGAATCCAATTGACCTCCAAATATTACAAGGGTGCCTTGATTAAAATGCTGTCTGCATTACAGTGACATTGACAACAAGAGTCATATCCCCAATTTGCCTCTGATTAAATAATCAGCTAAATTCAATTAGTGAGCTAATTGCTCTAGGAGCCTCGCGAATGGGAGTTCTAAACGTTGCGCCCAAGACCTGCCTAATTGCAGTGGAGGCTAATGATGGGGAAGACGCAAGGAGGCACAAGATTCAACACCTCAAATCAAGTGCTTGTGCCATTCTCGTCGGTTTGATTACACCACAGCCTTCGGCTATCTTCGAAATAACGTGGCTAATATTTTACTTAGAATAAGATAAACCAGCACTTCTCGAGTGTGATTATTTGGAAGCCTTCACCAGCATAAACCCAATCATTTTTATAATAACTAAATGTCTTTTGTGATCATAATTACCGGGGAGATTATGGTGACTAGAGTTCAGATTCTGTGCCTGAGCCCGAGGCCGAGCCTGAGCCGAACCCGACCCAAACTCAGGCCGGGCTTGGGCCGAAACTGGAAAATGCTATGTGCTCATGGGTGTATATAGCCAACAATGCTGTTTGCATCTGGTGGGCATTGTAAAAGTGGCTGATTACACCCAGGTGTACATAGCATGGAATAAATAGCAGAGACAAACCCCCTGGGTGTCTGTCGCAGACAATGCTATTCACACCTCAGCATTTTTATGTGTGTGGAAACAGCATCAGAGTCTTGATCTGCTTTCCAAAGTGGAAAGGGGGATGCTTCCTTATGAGGCCAAGCTGAGTCTGCTACTTAACAGGTATTACAGCAATATAATGTGATATAATGTGGGGTAGCCTAATGCAGTTTTCATGTCCAAGGTACTGTATACCTACATGAGAACTGCAAGGTAGGCCAATTCCTCTCTGACTATGAGACTCTTAAAGATAATTATCGACTACCTTTCTTCTTTCTTACAGAGCTGTGATGCTTTACAAGACATTTACAAAATCCCAATAACTTCTTGATCTCCTTGCACCTACAGTCCTCTGTGGTCCTCTGATTAGGACCATTTGGCCATCCCTCACACCAGATTGGAATAGAGCTTCCATGTCAGCGCACTTAGTCTTTTTAAATTTCATGTCGGGTTTAAGTCAGGCTCGGGCGTACTGTATGATTACAGTGTAGGCTATAGTTTGGGTTGGGCCGGTCTCGGACAGAACATGCACGGGCTCGGGTAGCGGTTCGGCTGTTCTGGGCCCAAGCTAAGCAAGCTCTAAGGTGACGCAACAGGTAAATTAAGCTAATTTTTCCATATAAAACATGTGCAGCTCAGTCGCTCCGCCACGTCGGGCTGTCTCTAAATTAGCATGCTTATCTATTAACATGAGAGTAATTACGGCTTATGTACACACATTATTAACTGTCAATCCGCGGCAAGCTTAATTTTTTATCTTTACAGAGTGGGAAACTGTTCATTGGTAGCCTACTCCCTTCACTTCTTAGCCTACTACATGCGTAAATGTGGTTACTAGGATACAGCAGCGTGTTGCCATGGACGTGTGGGTGGCAGAGGGATCTCTATCAAATAATATTCCCGCCAATTGAAAGAAACCAGAAGAAAGATAGTTGGGTTCAGGGATTTAACAGTATAAAAGAAAACTGCAAAGAATACTTGAATGATTCGTGCTGCGCTCCAGCTGCCCAAATGTCCGATTGCGCGAAGCAAACATTGTTATCGTGTAACTTGGAGAAAATAAAACCTTGCGTGGCCACTCATTGATGGTAGGTCTGACTCCCGGGAAATTAATTCAGCTTGCCATGATTACAGTTATAAAAGTACATTTTCTTACGTACTATCTGGACTATTATGTATGTCAAAGTAAAGCTTAATAACAATCCACTTTGTATCACACAGGATGGTGATATGCAGCTACTCTAATACAGACCATGCATTTTAAACCTGGTGCAAATATAACGGCTAATATAATTTAACTAACACACATAATAACCAGAAAGTCTATGCGCAAAACATCACTACATGTTTCCCTTGATGTGCATTTTATTTATATACAAATCATGCCAAGTGCCTCTCTGATAATCTTGCTGCCTGGACTGTTTAGCATGCTTTCATCACTCTGATCACTGTTGCCTCTTTGACAGTATGTGGCCTCTTGCTGTTGGCTGAAGGAGATTGGACCATTCCGTTTCATCCTCAGTGCTTTCAATAAATTAGCGGATTCCGTTTGCAGTGCATTAGTGTATGCAAGCAGGGAATAATATTCAGCCTTTAAAGTCTTTCTTCATGAACACCAGCACAGTTTTGACTTCATGTGCAGAATTAAGTCTATTAATTACCCATATTGTGCTGTAAACACAACAGAAAGTGAAGATGTAGGCTGTACTAACCATCATAAGAACCTGCAGTGGGAGTAACAGAAAAAACAGGAAATGTAAAAGGAGTTTCTGACCCCCAACTCAGGGTGGTGTCAAGTACACTATGGCTCTTTCTGAAACTCAAGGGTAGGGTGAAAAGGTGACCCCGAATTCCCGGGGACAGTCCCTGATTTTGGTGGCCTGTCACCAGTGAAAGATAAGAAATCCCACTTTGTCCCTGATTTTTGAAGCTAAAACATGACTTATTTTAATGACATTGACTGTAGATTTTCATCTCAGAGGTCTGGTCATCACCTTAGTAAAGGATCCTTGATGGCACAGGTCCTATCAAGTTATGTCCTTCAGAGACAAGGCCATGAAGAGTCCTTCGAGCAGTCATAAAGAGACCATGTCTCCCAATCCTATACTTGTTAACACACAATACGCGCCACCGTCATTCTCCAATGTCAGTCACTTAAATTTTACATCTTTGACAAGTTTGTTAAACATTCAGCATATCAACTAATTGGTGAGAATTTGGGGAGACTGTTCAATTGGAACAGTCATACCGTAGGCTAATGTTTCGTCCACTCTGAAGGATCCTTACTTGATATTGAGACATGGCTGCTATTGCCAAAAGCATGGCAACACACCACTTAGGCCTAGTTTACATGTATGTGTGTAATGGGGTTAAATGTATTGTGTGTTTAATGTGGTTGAATGGGTCTCACTCTGTAAGGAACATTGACTCTGGTAGTGGGTGGGGCTGGACAATGGTGCATGTTACGGTGGGACGT
>JAVQKI010418904.1:0-13227 GCA_036025975.1 Nematalosa erebi | reverse complement strand
AAGATGTCTGTTATACACCTTTGAATGACCAAATTAATCTTTACTTCATGGTAAACTAAAACATGAATGTTAGGATTTTGTGAAGTGACTTCACTTTTAAAGATAATCACACAAATGCAAGATTTATGGACACCCTGGCAGTGTCCCAATATCTCTCCTAAGTCCTGAACCCTCACCCCTTCTTTCAAAACCCTGGACCCTCAAATGCTAAACAGTAGAGAATCAGTCATGAGTCTTTGAGGGTTTTAGGGCTTAGGGTAAGGTTGGGGCATCAGGATTCAGCCATTTCTAACCAACCCATTCAAATGCACCAATATTCATCATCTGAAGAAAATACATTTAGCATGTTCTGGGGGGACAGCTGAGCTCTGTCTATGGAAGAAGGTAAATATGACTGTGTGGGAAGCAGGTAGGAGAAAGTGTAAAAGCAAAAGGAAGGTGAAGAGGAGAAGAGGAATGGCGTGATGTGAGGAAGAACGAGCAAAAAAAGACATAAAAGCAGAGTACTGAAGAGAGGAATGCAGAGAACAAGACAAGTGACAACAGCTGGTTGAAAGCAGTTTAATTGCAGTTTAAAAGCCAGGGGTGCAAGGTTGACGCTGAGGTCTTTCATTTCCTAGCATGCATCCGTCCGTCTATAATGTCGGTCAGCAGTCACCAATGAGACCGCCGACCGATCGACGGACCGATCGACGGACCGACCGCTGCTGGAGACGGGTAGCCCTCAAGGCAAAGTTCTGTAATGCACTGACTGCACACGCACTCAGAGTCTGAGTGAATCACAGAACTTCACCTGTAGAGCCTGTTTCTTTCTCTCTCTCTGTGTGTCTCTCTCTCAAACACACACACACACACACACAGCAGGGCAGACCAGATGTTGCAGCTCACACACCCATATGGGCACCCTGAAATCAAAGAAAAACGAAAAACACATGGTTAAGATTCTGTGAAATTGTGAGCTTCATGTGTGCTGGTGTCAACAAACAAGTGTGTGAAGAGGCAGACAAAAACAATGACTTTCACATTTATTTCTGTTAACTATTCACTTTGCTTGTGAAACCAGAAAAGCTGCTCACATAATATCTGAAAAGACTGGCCTACCTGCATCAGGTCTCTTCAAATATTAAAACATTAAAATGGACAAATTATGAAGACTGTTAACAGGCGCCTCTCTGCAAGCATACGAAGTATACGCTATGATATTCACATAGCACTAAGAACACTCCACCGGCTACACCGGCGTGTTTATCGTTATTCCAACTCTGAACTAACACGTGTCAGACCTCAAGGTTGTGCCTGTGAGGTTAACAGTTTGGGGGGGAGGCAGTCTGCCTATCCGTCAAGAAAAGGCTGACGTGTCTGTTTTCTGATTCAGTCATTTTTCTGGATGTAACTTGGTTAAATATCACTTTAAGTTACATAGAGTCGTTGGCTTATGCATTCTGATAATTGGCATTACTTTGATGCAATAGTTTGGGATTAATTGTACATGTTACACTGCCTGCATAAAATGACACTGATTGTCAGCATTCCAACTTCTTGCCCTTTAAAAAAAAACTTTTCAAAAATAAGTCCACTATAGACCAGTCAACTATACATGCACACATTCTAATAGGGAGTAACTTACACTTAATAACTCAAAAACTCCCATCGTATAGAAATGAGCTGAAACCATTCCTATTTGGCAGCATATGGTAGGTTTTACCTCTATCGTACCTGTCTTCCAGCAGTACCGGTGACCGCGCGGTCTGTAGCCAGCTGCAGCCTGCGGCGTGGATTTGGAGGACTGGTCGATTTGATTCGAGTCTGGGTCGCCAATAAGTTCGATGCCGACGTGGTGTGTTCTCTTCTTATCCTGTTGAATCGCTCTTGTCGGTCGTTCTCGGTGCTTCTGTGCAGAGCTGGTGAGGTGCTACACACTGCTGCTCAAAGAATGTCGACGTGGAGCTGCCAACCGTGAACGCGTACTCGTGGACGCGCGCGGCAGAGAGAAAAAGCTGCCTTTGGTGCACTGCACTGTGCACAGATGGGGGCTTGCTAGCTTGGTAAGGTTGTGAGAGAGCCTGACGTTCTTGTCAGGTAGCTGTCAGAATGCACGGTGGGAAATGCTACCTCGCCAGAACGGCGCTTGATCAATCTGTGGTTGGCAAGACTTAAAGTGGATCCCGGCTGTGCAATCTAGTTTACTGTATCTATAAAAATATGAAGCGGTCGATTGACTGTATGTGGCAAAAGGTTAAACACTAGATCCAGCTGTAAGTTTGGACTCCAGTTTGGCAGAATATTATCAGTAGAAGTTAATAAGTGTATCATACCCGTGATCTCTCAGGCTATAGAATGCCTGAGCAGATGAAAAAGAACACGAGATTTCCATGAAAAAACTCAAATCAGGCCAAGCAATCAGGCACCAGACTGTTTCAGATGAAGAAAAAAGCGAGCATAGAAATGGACCCCATCAGACAGCAGCTGTTATGTGGCATTAAAGCTAAACTCACTGTGATCTGTGCGCATTGTGAAGCAGAGACAATTAACTTCAGAGACTTCTGTTCAAACTTTTACTATCTGTTGGTTGATAAGTTCCAGATCACATGCCGTGGAAGACCAGCAAACTTAAGTCCTCCTACATGAAGCTGTCAAACTGAGACAAATATGCAAAGAATGGCCTTTGATAATTTGCTCGATATCTAAATCACACAAAGTCAAGACTGTCAGCGCGCAAAGTTAATTATGAATAGGATCAGCTAGCAACAGAAACGCAATTTAACGACACTCTTCTACCCCTTTTAACTTCAGCTATCCTAATGTTAACCATCAAATACACGTGTCATGTCGAACTGGGAACTCTAGATTTTACCAACCTAGTGTTTAATGTTGAAACAAAGCTTGCATTTTAAAGAAACAGTTCGACGAGATGAATGTCAAACATTTGAGAGGATGGTATCAAGGCTTGCTGACAACTAAATGAGTTAAGGGTTTATTGTCTCTGTCGAAACTGTGGCAGCTGTGCTATGTCACTTTCTTGACTTCGCACCAGATTCCGAAGTGATCGTTGTGGCTGTTGTTCTGCTACGCACCAGAAGAGGGTGCTGATTGTCTGTGATGTGACCTATTTTAACATGGCAGCAGCCAATGCAGCCTAACACAAGGCTGAGACATTTTCTATTTTGGGAGCTGAGAATAGAAAGAGATCTTTCCGGTGTGATGTGTACTTTTAATAATGATAGGCACTTTCCATGTACATATACAACAAGAGGAGAATAATAGCAAGTGGAAAAAAAAACCCAATACAAGAATTACATCTGTTTAAATGCAAGCATTTTTACAACAAAGAAGCGCTATGGTTGCCTTTGTGGGACTTCGGTGTATGGCATCCCAGAAGGGAGCGGGAGGAGGAGGCGGCTGGAAAGGTTGTGGATATTTCGGAACGTTGTGAGGCAGGCTGAGCGGAGCCTCACATGAGGGTGGGGCCTTTAGAATGACGCGAGGAGCCTGACGATTGGTCCGACTCCTCGAAGAAGGTCTGCTCGATGCGTTTGCAGAAGGACAGCAGGTTTTGGAAGCTCTTGACCCGTTCAGCGAGGTCGTCGTTGGTCAGCCGGGTGGTCAGGATAGTAAAAATGTGACCAAATACAAGAGCGTCCAGCTCAGTAGGCCTGAAGGAGAGGGAAACAATAGACATGACCAAAGGAACCTCAATACCTCAAATATGGGGTCTGTGTCGGGAAGAGAGAGAGAGAGAGAGAATGAGAGTGTGTCTTACTGTTTGTTGAAGAAGTACAGCTGGGTACCAAGCCTCTGTGAAAGCGCTTGACAACATTGACTCACGTCCTCGTAGACCTGAACAAAGTCACCAACACAAGGCCAAATTATTAAAGCACACAGCTGACCATGAACACACATAAACCATGAAGTAAACACACACTAACACCAAACACACACACACAAACACACACACACAACTAATTCATAAACCTAAGACACAGCGCTAAGGTTTGGTTCAGCAGTTCTGTACTGGCATGACATGAGTAATGCTAGCAGAACTAAACAGTGCATTGCTCTGAATTGTGGGTTGTTGGTCTGGTACATAATGGCTGCCTTGAATCGCTCAGATAGAGGATGCACATTGGTGGCCGTCAGTGGGGCCCCTCTTCCATTGTGAGGTGCTTGCAGTCCATTGAGAAGCGATACATAAATGTAACACGTTCTTCATTGTTAAATTGGACTGAATGAGTGGAATGATGGACGGGTGAGAATCCGTGACTCACCTGTTCCAGACTTTTCCCCGCCCAGCCAATGGCGTTCATCTTCCGCCGCACCTCCCACTGTTTCTGATAGGCCAGGAAGTGGCTTAAGGGCCAGGAGTAAGGACTGCTGTATCGGGGCCGGGAGATCTGACACACACACACACACACACACACACAGGGTGAATGAGCTGTGACAGGAATGCTTTATGTGTGCACGTCAATAAGCACTAATAACATGTGCATACAGTATATGGTTTATTACCTCTGCTGCTGTCGTGTCGTCGCACCACTGGATGTAAAGCTGGAAAAGAACCATCATCAAAGACAGGCTCAGACATATGGACACGCAGGATTACAGTACAAGGAACACAAGGACATTTACATCGTCACACACATAGAGATACTGGGGGGTAAGCCGGCTCAGGCATCTGGACATGTACTCTTAGACTAGGAATACAGCGCAAGGAAATGACATAGCTATACCAAAGATCATTGCATTCTGACCAAGATAGAGCAACATAATACGTTATAGTGGGCTTTTACCCTTTTTGGCTATACGCTTAGAGACACTGGGGTACAAGAGAGGCTCAGGCATCTGGACTCTTTGACTACGCAGAAACAGAGTCTGCAGAGACATGAAAGGCATACAGATAGAAAGCTAAATCCCAATGTCCCCCTAACGCCATTCCACCTACTTCCGCTTGCGTTGGTCTACTTTCTGATTCCAATTCAGTCCTATGTGTCTGTTGGTCAGCTATAAAATGCTTCCCAAGCCCTTGTGTTATTTTCTGCTCCAAAAGGTGTGTCTGATACGTTTCAAAAAAAATAATTTGTGTGGTAGATTTGGTAGTCAGTGTATGCTGCTCACTCAAATCCACATCTTTACCTTGACCACTAGGCAATTCACGCATTTCAGTCTGTACATCTGGTGGTGAAGTAGCCTAATCCCTAAAACCTTATGCACTCATCCAGAGGTTGAATCATGCCAGTTAGGTTTCCAGGGATCCACGGCTTAGGGGGAACTAGGATTCAGTCACTGTCTTGGGCAGTTGAAAAAAACTTTAAACTAGAAAAGCACTTGGATAGCACAGACCCCCACCAAGGCAATTTAGGGCCACTGTTACAATACAAATTCCAGATGGTGATCCTTATCACGGCCAAAATGTAATCATCTGTTCCTTGTCCTAATATCCAAATCCGTGCAGTACTTTTCAAGTTATCTTGTACACAAACAGACAAACATCAACAAAAACAACCTCCTTGGCAGAGGTAAACATCATTAAACACATACGCTGAACATCAGACTCTTTGGCTCCTGCTGAACTGTGGGACAGCGCAGTGACATACTGTTGGACGCTGTGGAGGTAGTAGGCCATCAGGTTACTTTTTGCCTACTACTCAACGCCTACAAAACATTCAGACACGCTAGGTTGGGATGTACTACTTTTCGCCTACTACACAGTATATGCTGGTAGGAATACTCGGACGCAGCCTAGGTAACGGGCAGCAGAGCGGGTTCAGTTCTGGTTCTGTGTGGGGAGGGAGCCTTACCTCGGCTGTGAGAAGCATGTTGTTGACTAGCTCCATATAAGCCTTCATCTCTGCCCTCTGGACATCATCCAGGCCCTCACTCAAAGAGAAGCCCTGCAGAGAAAAAGAGAGGGAGCGAGTAGGGGAGGTGGGGGGAGTAGGAGAGAGAGAGCATGGGAAGTGAGAAACATTCAGACAGAGAAGAGATTGGACAAAAAGAGAGAGAAACAGACCAAAAGAACAAAAGAAGAGAGAGAGTAAGAGGGTCAGAGAATAGAGCTATTACATGGCAACACAAACATTACAGTCTCAGTTACACTTCTACTCTTAAGCCCTAAAGAAAAACAGGAGGAGAAAGAGAACAGAAAGAGACATCCAAATCTCTGCAACAATTTATTTCATTCCATAGACTGAGGATAGGCTTTGGAAAATCGCTGATGCCTGGATACTGTAGGTCTGGTAAACATGAGGGCACAAGTGAGAGAAGTGGAAGCACTCAGCTCCTACATTAAATATATTTTGAGGGTGTTAAAGGTTTACCAAGAACACAAGATACTTGTGCATGCAGGAAGAGCACCTTTGGGAGAAAATGTAAGCTTTCCTGACTTTAGCCATTACAACTACCCATGCACTACCTAGGACACCTCATCAGTAGTGTACCTCAGGATCAGCGGGTGTTTCAGGCCTTTAATCACTATACACCCTCCTCTGAGACGGCTCCGCTTAAGGTGATCAATCCTTCAGCGTGTGTCCAAGGTTTCCTATCATCAAAGTTTTTAAAAGTTTAGCTACCTACTATCAGCTATCACCACTTTACTCTTTACTACCACTTTACAGCATTAACTACCATTTTGTAGCCACTAAAGTCCACTAAGCCATTACAGAGACAGGCCTGCCAGTGCTAGTTCTAAAACCAGTGCTATCCACTCATTTTATACTGAGTTTTTACACCTCTTGTATCTAATGGTGTTTTATAATTCTCTGCTTTCCCATGAGCAGTTCCCAGGTCAACAATGAGCAAACACACTCTTAAGCTATATCTATTGGCTTTTTTATTGACTGACCCTTGTGGACAGGTTTCAGCCTAAGCCATCCTCAGCCCTCAATGTGAGATTGTAGATTGTGCTAAAAAAAAATCACGAACATTAGGTGCTACCTGCAAACACAGTTCTCAGTTCTCACAGTTAATTAATTCTCATATTTTTATGTGAAGCAAAGTCAGTGTGCTAGAAGCTATCTAGTGTTGTGCTTTAACAGAAGTGCCCAAGTGATTATCAGAAGCATTAGCACGCTTAAATTAGAAGCCAACAGACAGGGATCAAACAAGTGTAAGTGACTGACTGAGAGACGAGACGAGACGAGACAGACAGAGACATAAGATCAGCTTGACCATGCGGCCTCACGTTACCTTGGCTTTGGTGAACTGGACAATAGGCCCGAGCTCCGACACCACCTGGTTCCCCACGTGGATGAAGGGGACTTTACCTGCAACAGAAAGAGCATAGCATCAGAGCGCGCACGTGCGCGCACACACACACACAACATGTGAGACATGGCATGCCAGACAGGCTGTCCTTGTCACAGATAATGTGTCACTGAAGGAAAAAAACACATGGCATTATGTATTTTAACACACATAGATAGTCATGTGTCCCTCTCGATCAAAGAACCATAAGGAATGGGTGAGCAGTTCAGGGTGTGTGTGTGTGTGTGTGTATGTGTGTGTGTGTGTGTGTGTGTGTGTGTATCTGTGTCTCTATGTATAAACAAGACTGAGAAAAGGGAAGAAAATGAAGTTCTGATGCAGCATTACTAACCTGATGGGGACATGAACTCTGCATTAGCGCGACACATCACCCTCACAGGGAGACCACACATCTTCAGGTACGCCTAGCACAGAAAAACAAATGACAGCTCATCAGAGACACTGGATAGAGAAAAAAAAAAACACATTACAATTTCTTTACAACACACAGTAAGGCTAAGGCTGAAGACGGGGACGTGAAGGCAGTCCTACCTGGACAGCCACAGAAGAGGCATTGTCTGAGAGAAGGATCTGGTCATCTACAAAACAAGCACCCAGCCATTATTATAAGACATTTAGCAGTGTGTCTGTCGAGCTCAGATTTTGACATATTTTGTGTTCTTCTTACCATTGAGCGGCTGGTAAAGAGTCGCGTTCTCAGGCCATGGCTCCGCAGCTGTGGAGAACATGACTGTGTTAGCGGTGCTGCTCCCCCGGACGTTTAGGTATGGTTACATAGCGTGACAGCACACAGATAGCGAACATGTATTTACAGCTGTGAACCGTTAGCTATACTGGGAAAGGAAGGACTGCGGAACATTGATCTTTACATTCCCTGTAGGAGCCGACTGTTACAAACACGGCCGGATTTGCATCACAGGATTTAGCTACTTTAGGTTCCTGAACATGCCGTTGTGGCTGGTGCCAAAGCACCCCTTATATTAGCCATACAAATGCAAAATTACATAAAATTAGCCATTTACATTGCGATATGGCCTTGACCTTGACGTTATTCTGTAAATGTTACATACATTAATGAATGAACATTTCAGTTTACGTTTGACGGCATCAAAACATGAGAGCAGAATAGTTAAACGGCTTAACAATTTCAGTTTCTACATGAGTACATTTGTTCACATGACAGCTTGATTCCCAAAGACCAACTACTAGTACTTGTCCTCTGTCCCATGCTGTCAGACGGCTGCGGCTAAAGGGGATGGGCTTTTATCAATGGGAACACATTGTGGACAGCTCCGCCGTATTACACACAGGTTTAACAACGCACCATTACTGTGAAGGAAACCAAAGCCAATTTCGATGGTACAAAACTTGATGACAAACGTCAGAAATGTCAAATGTTAATGTTCCAACCTTCAGGCCCTGTAATGTCAAGAACTCATCGTAGCCCTGCAACAGGGCGGCTGCTGTCTACTATGGAGGTTGCCTGTTTCGGGTTAGCCTTGTGCAGCTTGCAGGTTAGCCTGCTCCTTACCTGCTATTTGCGAAACGAAAGCCTCTGCTGCTAGTGACATGATGACACAAGGTCCTCTCAAACAAGTCAGAAGAACAGTTAAACGATATTATACAATACAAAGTCGTAACAGCTTTGGACACAGCTTTGAACACAAGGGCATGCTCAACCTGCAGTTTGTTAGCTAACTGCTAAATCTTCCTGAACAACACTACGCATGTGTAAAGAACAGCCAATCAATTTAGAGTAATGACGTGCTTTGCCTCGGAAGTTGACCGACTGCATGACATGACAGCCTGCTAACCTGCTAACTCATGTTAACCGATTTTTAACTTTTGGAGAGAAAGACTTGACTTTAGTCTACAACAATCACGTCGGGTGAAACAAGCGAAAATATGGCTGAACTTGACATTGGCAAGCATTGCGAAATAAAGACATGCAACCAAAAGGATTTTTTACCATTCACTTGTGATGCCTGCTCCGGTGTCTTCTGCTTGGATCACAGAAGTCGGGAGTCACATTCATGCCCTGAACTGAATGTTCAGCGTGAGGCGGTTGTTTCTGGGGTTTCTACTTCATACCAGTGTACATTTCAAGACTGCAAAGGCAAAGAACTGCTGCCAGTCATCTGCCCCTACTGCGAAAAGCACTTCTGTCTGTCACATCGACATCAAGATGATCACAAGTGTGAAAAGCTTGAGATACAGAAACCCCGAATGGCAGCCACCAAGGAGCTGGTCCAAAAGATCGTTGAGTCAAAGAAGAATACACCGCAGAGTGGACGTCGCAAGGGAGCGAAGAACGCCGCAACAGCAGCAAAAGTAGCTCTCATGAAATTAAAATTACATGCATCTGGAGACAAAGGACTACCGCAGACGGAGAGGGTCTATTTCCAAGTTTTCTTACCTAAAGAAGCCAAAGATCGCTCTCTGCCCATGTTTTTCTGCAATAAATGGACTGTAGGTAAACTGATTGACACAGCTGCTGCGCTGGCTGGCTTAAAAAACAATAACAACATACTCACAGCCAAGAAGTTAAGATTGTGTCACCCTGAGACTGGTGAAGCACTTAGAATGGATGCCAATATACTCTCTCTGCTTGAACAAGAACTTCCACTACATAATGGGGGCAATATTATCTTGGAATATTTAGACAACGAGACCACTATGCTGGATGACGTTGGAGTGTATATTCCTTAATCCAAGATCTCCATCTGCAGTGATGCCATTACTATTAATGGTGCAAATTTGCTATGAATGAATGTTGTGACTTCACCTGAATGTTGAAGTCCTTAACAGTCATGAAAGGAATTGTTGTACAGAGAAATAATACTTGTAATTTTTGCGAACAGTGTCACACTGTTGCCGTAAGCCTGTCAGGTCATTTTCTAGTTTTCTAAGTCATCTGATCCTGTGGTTAAAAATAAACGGTTTTTCATCTAATGGAACTGATGTGATGGTTGTTTCTGAAGTGTTGAAGCCAAATGCATTTCCATACAAAAAAACAATGTAGGTGCCTGAAAATATGCTGTCAAAAATGATAGATTGTACATGTGTTGCTACAGGGGAAAAGGTAGTAAATGACTTTAGGTTGTTTATGAAGCTGACACTCCTTGGTGAGCTCTGTCTGACATTACATTTAAAAATATGTATTACTGGTAAATAGGCAATATGAAGGGCAGCTGTCACTCTGAAAGACCTCTTGCTGCATTACACCCAGCACACAAGGCACCGTAGGAAATCCCAGGCTATTACATCTCTGCTAAATTAAACAGAAAAAATACAGGCTTTGAACGTTTTGATTTTTGTGTTTGAATCTCTTTTTTAACATTTAGTCAAAAATAAAATGATTGCCACAAGAAAGTTATTACATCTGGTCTGTAGTTGGTCACTGAGGTGTTTGTTATTTCTTGTACAATTCAGGCTTATCACTGGTTTCAAATTAACAAAATCAAAACAAAAGCTATGAAACTATTTTATTAGGCTTATCACAGCCACAAACATTACATATTTACATTATGTATGATCAGAAGGGAGGGAACATTATTTCAATTCTTAAAAGATGGTGAAGAGAAGGCACAAGTCTGAAGCCAATATGACGATCGAGGACCTGATGGGACTGGCCCTGTGGATGAGCATCTATGGCCCAACTTTGTGTGGTTGTATACGCAGCTTCGCCAATGTCGACAGACCTCTGGCGGCATGTTTGCAGAAGGCTTAATACCGTGAATTGGCAACAGAGTGATCGGCAGCAACATCTGTCAGTCATCATTGTCAGTTCTTTGAAATCGGCCTGGTGTACGCACAGTATAAGAGCGACCGCTGTTTTCATTTTGGACATTTATATTGTCAGTGTCTTCTTCTGTTGCAGTTTTGTGTTTTTGGAACTTGGCCAAAGGGGAAGGAGTCTGCTGTACTGGCATTATCTGTAACCACACCTCGTAGTATCCACGGAAACCATCAATCTTCTCCAGGTATGTATTCTTTGATTTATACTGAGGAGAAAAACAGCAAGTCAAAAGTTAGATGTGAGAGGCAATAGTATGGATAGCAAGATTATTTGTTTGTTTTGTATGAGAGCATTTTAAATGCACCCTGTATTCGTACTGACCTTATCATAAGTGGGAGGATACTGTGCAGCAAACTCAAGCTGTTGAAGAATGACCTCATTTGGGGCAACCTGCTGCTTTTGCATGGAAGCCAGAATCTCCTTTAGGTAGACATAGTCTAGACGTCTGGTGGCTTGTCTGATAAGAGAGCTGTAGACGTGCACATTGGGTGCAATACGACAAGACTGCACAGGAACAAACGAAAGACATGTCACATGAGAGCAGAGACAACAAGACCTTAGTAACACATTGTTAGAATTCTAACATTCTAACACATTCTAACCCATTGTTAGAATGAATAAATGTTGAGGATTTTGCATGCAATTTCTGGCAATGTCACAGGTCCTTTCATATAAACAATAAAGGTATTACTATTTATGTACTGTTACTCTGGGTGTCTTTTTGCTCTTTAAACACAAGCATCAACAAATAAGGAAAACTAAAAGAGCCAGAAGAACTGGGATATAAGTTCTAGAATCAAACATTAGGCTACGCCTTTATCACTGTGTCCTTTTCCTTTTCCGTCAGCTGGGCAATGACACGTGAGCTGACCAGTGACTGTCTGGAAAAGTGTTCATTTTGGCTCCTCTTAGACCACAACTGCCACTGCTGGGCAGCATGGACCTCTGTGAAGCCATGTGAATTTAAAAAAAAACTCTCTTTCCCATAAGCCATCATCATACCTCCATGTCAGAGAGCAGCTGTAGTCCCTCATGTTTTGTGTTGCAACCCAAGGCCACGCTACAGAAAGACTGCACATCAGGAGACAGCTTCCTATTGGACATCATCTCCAGTATGGCCTGAAAACAGAGGAAACACAAACAGGAAATGAAAAAGTGAGCGTACAGAGACAAGAGAGAAAGACAGACAGGAAAGCATAAAAAAATAGAGCTTGTATGCGCTGGACGAAGACTGTTAAAGTCCAAGTTCCAGAGCCACAGTGGTATAATTCTATCACCAGTCAAACAATAGTGACCCATAGGAGTGCAGGTGGTATCTATCTGACCTTTGCCCCCTTGAGGTCGCCAGCGTTGGCTGCCCTTCTGATCAGCGTGTTGAAGAAGGGGACGTCAAGTCTGATCTTGTTCTCACTGGCCACAGAGAGGAGGCTCTGGACTGCCTGAGTGCTAGGCTCCACAACATCAGCCAGCAGAGTGATAGTCTTCAGTGTGGGCTGAAGGCCTTGGGCTGCCATCTTGCCGAGAAACCCCTCCATGCTGCCAATCAAAGCCAGCCTGTCAGACGCCGTGCTCACAGTTCCCAGGGAAACCACGTCAGACCGACCAGTGAGGGGATTCAGAAGGTTGGGTGGAGCTGCTGGAGAAGATGCTAAACCAGGTGAGCAGATGGACAAGTTACTGCCGTGGACCTGAAGTGCATCCTGAGAGTCTGGACTGCTTGCCACACTCTCTCTTTGTGTGGAAAGTGTAACAGAGTCCGTCTTTTCTGCTCTGACCTCTTCAGTTGACTCTGTGCTTTCTTTGTGCGTTGGCTGTGAGCGCGTGTCTACAAACAACTGCCTTTCAAAAGCATCTAGGTCCATGAGTTTGGACTGGGATCTTTCTTTGACTTTGGTTCTACGGTTCCTCTTCCCTGTCCCGAGTGCGAGAGGAGAGTCGTTTTGGCTTTTTAAGAGTAACTTGGAGGCGAGAGCAATGTCCCCAATCCCACAGTCCCGTGTGGCACGCAGTAAAATGTTGTAGTTCTGAGTGTCTGGCTCTATGCCTAGCTTCAACATTTGGTGCCAAACCTGGAAAAAAAATATATTACGGACAGTTTTTAAGTTTCTGTCAGTTTAAACCTTTAAGTCATGGTGCTCATTCAGTTGTTTTTAGTTTATTGATAGAGT